>JBCNJP010009028.1:0-33848 GCA_039602395.1 Deinandra increscens subsp. villosa
CTTTTAGTGTGTGTTTTGTTCTCTACATTCTGAACTTGTACACAATGAATTCAATCAATAAAATACCTTCGTGATTCCTAATTCTCTCCTATTTCTTTTCATAAATTCAATAGTGAGGTCTAGAATTTCATTCTACGTGCGAGTGGGATTTTATTCTTCATCAATGACTGTTGTAAGGAATCTAACAAGAGAGATGGATGGTATCCTAAGACTAGGCAAACGTATATGGGTGCCTAAAGAAGGAGGATTACGTGAGGTAATTCTCCGGGAGGCTCACAAATCTAAGTACATGCTCCATCCAGGAGGCGACAAAATGTACCAGAATTTGAGAGCAAATTATTGGTGGCCAGGAATGAAAAAGGCAATTGCTGCCTATGTCGAAAAATGTCCAATTTGTCTTCAAGTAAAGGCTGAACATCAGAGACCCGCCGGATGTCTTCAGAGAATAGAACTTCCTGAGTGGAAATGGGAAGAAATTACCATGGACTTCGTGACGAAGCTTCCAAAAACTAGAAGTGGAAATGATGCCATTTGGGTAGTAGTGGATCGTCTGACAAAATCTGCTCATTTTCTACCAATGGCAGAAACTTACAACGGGGAGCAACTTGCAAAGCTTTTTGTAAATGAAATCATATCGAAGCACGGAGTGCCAAAGTCTATAATTTCTGATAGAGATACTAGATTCACTTCTCATTTTTGGCAAAGCTTTCAAGAAGCAATGGGAACCAAACTAAAGTTTAGCACAGCCTATCATCCCCAAACTGATGGCCAGAGCGAAAGAACCATTCAAACGTTAGAAGACATGTTGAGAGCCTGTGTAATAGAATTCGGTGGTAGCTGGGATGATCATCTTCCACTAGCTGAATTCTCATACAATAATAGCTACCACACTAGCATTCAAATGGCACCGTTTGAAGCATTGTATGGCAGAAAGTGCCGAACACCAGTATGTTGGTCTGAAGTGGGAGAAGGTCAACTTACCGGACCTGAATTAATAATGGAAACTACTGAAAAAGTTAGGGAGATTCGTAAAAGGCTTAAAACCGCTCAAGACCGACAGAAGAGCTACGCAGATCGGCGTAGGAGACCACTCGAGTTTGCGGAAGGGGACATGGTGATGTTGAAAATATCACCCTGGAAAGGTATAATCCGATTTGGCAAAAGAGGAAAACTGAGCCCACGATATATCGGACCTTTCAAGATAATATCAAGAGTTGGAGAAGTGGCTTATCAGCTAGAACTGCCTGAGGAACTTAGCGGAGTTCACGACGTGTTTCATGTATCGAATCTACGGAAATGCATGGTCGATGAAGCTCTCGCGGTTCCGTTGAAAGAAATCAAAATTGATAAAAAGTTGAACTTCACCGAACAGCCCATTGAAATAATGGAACGAATCATGAAGAAGCTCCGCAAGAAAAGGATTCCAATGGTAAAAGTCAAATGGGACGCTAGACGTGGTCCCGAGTATACGTGGGAATCCGAAGCAGACATGAAAAGGAGATACCCCCAACTATTTAGTTAATGACTAACGAATTCCGGGACGGAATTCCTTTAAGGGGGAGAGAATGTAACCTTTGCGTATACGACGATTATCCGAGTTGGAAATTTCCCCAATGAGAAACAATTAAAAGTTTCTGAATTACGATTTGAGGCGGTACGCCTAGGATTGGGATATCCTAGGCGGTACGCGCCCCATTTGATAAGCGGGTCGGGTTGCGGCACCCACCGGATCCTCGGTTACCCGAATCTGAAAATCCGGGCGGTACGCCCCAGATAGAACATTTTGGGGCGGTACGCCTCCGGTCCAGGTCGATAGAAACAAGGAATTTGGCCTTTATAGCCTTGCACACTTGTGATTTCCTTCACACATCCGGCCAAGAACTCTGAGTTGCTACTCCAGACCTCTGCTCTCACCAAATTCAAGTAATTGGGGTTAAAGGAAGGAGCCATTATCAAGGGTAAGCATTCTTTGAATCATTTCCATCCTTAACTACATGACTACATGAGGCAAACCTCATTCTAAAACCTAACCCTCATGAATACAGCTGTGCAAGAGCAATCAAAGAGGATCAAAGGGTTCAAGAACTGATTTCAAGAGCAATCAAGGTAAGAGTCTCTTGAATTATGGACTAATATGCCATTTTTGGATTTCTTTAAGATCATGTATTCATAAATTGGTTATGGATCATGCATGCAATCAGAGATTGGCTCTTGGGAATCAGATTGGGGACTGGAGAAGGCAAGTAAATCAGAAAAGCTCGGTTGTACAAAGATCCCTTCACAAGGTACAACCCCTCTATGCATGCATGTTGATTTCTTTCCATAAATGGAAACTTTACAAGTTAAGATCACTTAAATCTAGAGTTGATCAGTGTATCTAAATAAGAAATGAGTCATTGGGTCGTAGGGATTCTGTCCCTAATGAAATATGTACGAATCATGGGTCGAAACAATGAAAATTACCATATTTGGAAAGCTCGGGAATTGGGGTTATGTTTTGGTTAAGGTATTAGACTACAAATGAACCCTTAATTGACCCCTCGGAATAATATGAAACTGATTGGGTAAGAATTCTGGACTTAAAACGCCAAAATATGAAAATGGCACTAAAAGACAAAATAGTCGGGCCCCTGTTCACAGATGGGGGCGTACCGCCCATAATCTCTGCATGCAGAGCGGTACGCCCAGAAAAGTAAAACAGAAACCGGAATACCAGATTCCAGCGTACCGCCCAGAAACTTATGATTCGGCGCGGTACGCCCGAATTTGAAATCTGGAAAATCAGTCGACCATTTGAAGCGTACCGCCCAGAAATGTAAACTTCCA
Source organism: Deinandra increscens subsp. villosa (assembly GCA_039602395.1). Taxonomy (NCBI): domain Eukaryota; kingdom Viridiplantae; phylum Streptophyta; class Magnoliopsida; order Asterales; family Asteraceae; genus Deinandra; species Deinandra increscens. The sequence continues at coordinate 2,827 of JBCNJP010009028.1, forward strand.
GGCGGTACGCCTATGAAGAAAAATGACAGAATGTTTAGCCAATTTTGGATGAACCAAAAATTATCGAGACTGATCCAGTGACTGTATTTTATGATAATTTCAACCTGAGAATGCTATGAGACATGTTAGCCTCGTATATGACGAATATGAACATGATAACGATGATAGGTTGCTAGAAATCAAAGAGAGGATATTTTCTCGGATATTCTGTCTAGCCACCGTTTCTGACTTCTTTGTGTGAGTCCTCTGACTTCTCTCATAGAATTAACTGTTTAAGATCACAATTCTGTTTGATGTATTTGTTATATCTGTTATGAACTTATCCTGTCAAGCACTGTTAATTTGGAGATGCCCTGTGTGGGTTATTATATACTTTCTGGTCATTATGATTGAACCAATAGGCATATAAGGGATTATAACGGCCATTATAGTTGATTTATCCATGTTCATCCGGATCCTCTAGTATTAGGTAACTAGGGGGAATATGTCCTTATATGTTGAAATGAAATTTCTACTCGTAGAGGGTTTACGGCTGATTGCGACGTGCCCGTAGAGTACATGAAGTTTGACCTTGGGTGTGACTTGATAATTTCATAACCAGCATGTGTTTGAAAACTGTTAATATTATGATAGTAGTTAAGATTCACCAACAACATTGTTGTTGACTATGTTATGAATGACTTATGTTGCAGGTAAGCAAGTGTAGGAATGAACCTATTATGAACTTGGAATGCTACTTGGTTGTTGTTACTATGAACTTGGACTTTGTATGAATTATGAATTATGAATTATGAATTATGAATTATGAATGTAAATGAAGACATGACAATGACTATGTTTCCTTTGGTATATGGTATCTTTGTTATTCAGTTCCAGGCCATATCCGGTGACTATTGATTCTGTTAGATCGAATAAGAGGTGCAATGCAACCTCGCCCATGAGTCGGTCTAACAGTTTCGTATGTGTGGATTGGATGTCCGTGGTATGTGTATGTGTATGATGTTAGAAACGTTGGTAATCTCGGGTAATGATACGGACAGCCGGTCCAACGCCCTCCCCCACACCTGGCAGGGTGCGGAGGAGGGGGTGTGACATCGACCAATAATGACATTGTGGGGGGAAGGAGTTGCAACCACAATAAAAGTCATCATCTCTTCTCGAAATAGTTTATCGTCACCAAAGATCACTGGGAGAGTTATTTCTCCCATGGGATGCACCACCTCTCCAGAAAAACCAATGAGAGTGGAATTATGAGGCTTTAGCCTTTGCTACACATCCAATCCCATTCTTCGGAAGCAAGACTCATACATGATTTCCGATGCACTTCCGGTATCGAGATAGGTCCGTTTCACTAGAAACCCAGCAATACCGACAGTCACAATTACTGGATCTTCTCTCGATTCTTTACCATTCAATGGTGGAAATGTAATCTCTTGACTTTTCCATTTTTCTTCTTCGAACTTTGTTTTAACATTGCGATGCCAAGTGTTCGACCCTCTTCGTATCATTGCGATCACAGCTTGTTTAACAGCTGGAGGACGTCCCTCCTTAATATTTTTAACCAGATGCGACAATTTTCCGGATTTGATGGCTTTTTCAATCTCGCGTCGCAAGTGTCTGCAGTTGTCTGTATCATGACCACGATCTTTATGGTAATCGTAATATTTACCCATGTCACTTCCTAAAGGATTGTAAGTCCTTTGTGGTTTCGAAAATTGAACATTCTCCGTTGCTAAGATCTCACTTGGAGTTTTTGTAAGTGACGAGAAATCATTAGATCTGGGCTCCCAGGTCTTCTTGTATCCTCCATAATTACTTTCTCCCCTACGATCATAGGGTTGAGATCTAAACTTTTTCCAGGATTGATTTCTTGTTGGTGCAGTGGAGACACTTGCATTTGCATTCCGGTAATTGCCATTCTTCTGAGATGGTTTTTGGGTGCTGATACCCTGGATATTTCCGGAAGCACTTCTTCCTTTTACATAGGTCCTGACACGATCCATAAGCACCTCCATTGTTTGAGGCAGATCCTCATGCAACTTTTCCACCAAGTGCGTGTGTCGAACACCATGGCAAAAGCCAGATATACGTAATTGATCCTGTGCTCCAGATATTTTCATAGTTTCATTGTTAAAACGCATAACGAAGCTTTCAAGGCTTTCGTCATTTCTTCTTCAAATGTTATGTACTTCTGTCACTTCTTTTGTGCACTTCCGTTGTTGACTAAATTGCCTTAGGAATTTCTTCCTTAGGTCTTCATAGCCACTTATCTGTGCATTTGGTAATGCATCAAACCATACTCTTGCAGGTCCAGTAAAGGTCTGTACCAGCATGTGGCACCATGTTTCTTCTGACCATCGTTCAAGTCTTCCAGCAGTAATAAAATCAAATATATTATCATCTGGATCTGTTAGCCCACCATACTTCTTTATAGAAGTTGGCATCTTTAGCTTTGCTGGAAACTTAGCATTTGCGATCCAATTCTGAAACTTAGAATGCTCTTGCATTGAAGCAGGAAAATAAGGCACGAATACATCCTCTCCTCCTGATGTCATAAAATCCATAGGTCAGAATAAGATCAATGCCTTTTTCAAAAATTAAGGTCTTAATGTTATAATTCAATCATAGTATTTATAGCTCATTTAGAATTGATCACATTCGCCTCTTGTGTGAGGTCTTTCAGGACGACACTTCCAACACAAGTATAATTAGTTCGGAAGTATCATACAGTATTAATCTTCACAAGAGATCTTATTGCAATCACTTCCGACGCGCATACGTCTTACTCGGAAGTCTTCTCTTGCTATCATAATCACTTCCGACTCACGTACGTCTTACTCGGAAGTCTTCTCTTGCTATCATAAGCACTTCCGACGCGCGTACGTCTTACTCGGAAGTCTTCATTTGCTATCATAAGCACTTCCGACGCGCTTACGTCTTATTCGGAAGTCTTCATTTGCTATCATAAGCACTTCCGACGCGCGTACGTCTTACTCGGAAGTCTTCATCGTAATATCAATTTTTTGAAAGATCATATCGACACCACTTCTGACGCACGCGTGACTTACTCGGAAGTGGACATCTGTATCTCATTCTCTATCTTCCCTTTTTTTTTTTTACAACTCAACTTATGAGTGTGCATTTGAATTTTATTAAATTCGAATTTGAAGAAGATTTTCCCGCCTTAATTGTTGTTCTTATGATTTTCCAGATTTTTTAGGCAATCTTCATGAGAGCCTCTTTGAATCTTCAAATCTTCATCCGGAATTCATTCATCGAATTTCCAGATTTCATAGTTCACCATATGATCCTCGATTGTGCATCCATTCATAAGGATTTCACATCATCATTAAACCATTATCATATCATAAGGATCAAAATGCATCAAATTACCAAATCAACAATTGATCATGAACTTTTGAATTAAGCAAATTCAAATTAATTTTTCCGATCCAAAATATGCGTATCGATCAAAAGTTTTCAAAAACTAATTTCGCTACTCGATCAAAGCGTTAAAATCGATACCTGATGATTTTGACTGTTTGATAATTGTACGATCTTCATTTAGAAGATCATCCAGATCCTTCAAATCGGTAGTTTTTGCAGCATCCTTTTCTGGAGTGAATTTCAGAGTGGCGCGAACTTCCTGCAACCACTGCTCACGCTTCTCCTTGTCCCTTAACTGCTTCAGGATCTGCAAATTTCTCATCAGGAAATCTAGATCAAAGCTTTGCAAAATCTCTACAGCTTTATTCGGATCCACATTATCATTCTCATCATCATGATCCGAATATGGATCATCATTAGAATGATTCGGTAATTGAAACACCGAGACTTTTTCACTAGGTTTTCCAGCTGATCCTTTCGAACTATGAATGTTCTTCGGTGTTCCTTCTAGATCAAAAATGGACTTCTTCTTCACTAACTCATCCGATTGCTTCTCCATTTTTCACCAATTCCTGAGAATACGGATGGCGCCAATTGATGAACCACAAAATCCCACCGTATGTAAATGAGAGATTATAATTCAACTAGGAACAAGCTAATCTAAGAAGAATAATCGATGAATCAATGGATTTACTAATATCTCAATATTTGGGTACAAACAAGGAAAACACACAGTAAATGTGTATTTTCTGGAATTAGAAGTTACATTGCAAATGAATGAAAGAACTATTTATAGAGCCTCTGAAGTCGCATCTTCATGAGTTGGTCGGATGCACTTGCATCTTGTTCATCTGCAACTGCATCGCTTCCAGCTCGTTCTCTGTGTGACACTTGCTCTCGGGATCTTTACCATCGGAAGTGTAGATGCCAGGTCACTTGCATGTCCGGTCTTGACCTATCCTCATCAGTAACTGAAATTCCAAGTCTAATATTCTTAGTTCTGCACCCCCTACAACATTTTTGGCAGGTAAATCTGAAATTCCAAGTTATTCTTCTTCTGGTTGTACTGTTTCGATTCCTAGTTCTTCAACTCAAAGTGCATTTTCTGTTCAAACAATCGATGATTATAATGCTTTGATGTCTGCATTAGTATCTTCATATTTTGGTGTTATCACTGGTGCTGTGAATAATGCTAAATTAGCAAATGAAGATTATGATCAAATTGATTATGATCATCTGGAAGAAATGGATCTGAACTGGCAATATGCTATGTTGGTTCGAAGAACGAAGAAATTTTTTAACCGAACAGGGAAGAAGAGATTGAACCAGGATGGTAATATTGGTTTGGATAAGTCAAAGGTGAAATGTTATAAGTGTTCCAATTATGGTCATTTTGCACGAGAATGTCCAAGTTCTGTTGAGAGTAAATTGAAAATTGGTCAACATGCACATTTAGTATTTCATCCATCAAATGAAGCAGATAAAGTTGAGAAGAAATCAGTTTCTTTTGCTAATGATGTGACAGAAACATTTTGGCATCCAAATGAGTTTACCTGGAATGCAGATTCATCGAATAGAAAGAATCATGTTCCTATTTCAATCGCGTTGACTGCTCGTCATGCTGATGATGACAGTTTTCTGACTGATTCTGATTCGTATTCGAGTGTATCTTTGGTTCAAGATGAATTGCCCAAAGTTTCTAATAGTTCAAAAGTTGACGAGTTTGAATGTCTTAAATGTAAGAAATTGCTCCAGAAGGTTGCCAGTTTTGAACAAAGTTGGCAACTGTCAACTGAAGAGATTGTGGTGCTCAAGAAAGAGTAGACGATTTTCAAAAGAAGTATTATGAGTTGGTTCATGTTCATGAAGATATTTTGAAGGAAAAGTCTCAATTGGCTGAAGAATGTGAAAAAGCTAAAGCTGAAGCTTTAGATGCAGCTCAAGATTTTGAGAATTTATTTGAGAAAAGTTATCCAGTTCAGCAAAAGTATGAGGAAGCTACTGCTTCTTATTGCTAAGACTGCTGTTACTATTGAGAATCTTCAAAATAAGATTTCTATGCTTCAAGATGAGAATGTTCTTTATAGAGACAAGAATGAAGTCTTAATTAAGGATGTTGAAATTTACAAGCAGAAGAGAGAGAATGTTCTAGAAGAATTATATGCAGAATGTGAGATTCGAAAGCTGCAAACTTATGAATATGATGATCTCAATGGAAAGTTTATCAAGTCACAGAAAGAGGTGTTTGAGGCTCAACAAAAGATCAATGACTTGAAATTGGAAATTTTAGAGCTAAAAAGACAAGTGAAGAATTGCAATTTGTCTCCAACATTGCTAAATTTCTTATACAAGCAGGATCAGAGTTCAGAGGGTTCTAAAAAAGAGGATGTTCACTCGGTTCCTCAACCAGTGGATTTGATTGAAGTTACTTCTGCTCAAATTGATCCAAAAGCTGAATTGAATGATTATTCAAAGTTTGCTACTCCACCCAAGAAGAACAAGTCCAAATATAAGAAGAAGGAGAAGCCTTTGGGTGACACTCCAAAATTTGTTTCAAAGTCTGTGTTTCTGGAAAATGAACAACTTTTTGATAAGGTTGCTTCGAGTTCTTCCTCTACAACCGATAAAGAAAAAGTTCTGGTTGCAAAGAATAAGCTGAAAGATATCAAAGCTAAATTCACTAGTGAAGCTAAGTCACGGGACGCTTCAAGTTCTTCTTTCAATTCTTCAAAGAATCAAGGATCTAAACACAAAGGTTTGGGTTACACAGTGAAGGAAGAACCTGTTAAAGCTAAGAAACCAGTGAAGACTGAGAAGGTTCCTAACACAAAGGTTGTAACGAAATCACTATCTCAGAAATAATTTTCTTATTCTTCTAGAAGATCGTCATCTTCAAGGAGTCCATCTCCTAGGTATGATTCTTCTGATGGTTTCTTTGATAATTTTAGTTCTGAACATTCCTCTGGATTTTCAAAATCAAAACAATTTTCAAAAAATTTTAGAGAAATACTTTGTTATGTATGTCGTCAACCGGGACATCTTGCTGCTGATTGTCCGACGACTGCATATATCCACAACACTGCCAAATATGTGGATAACAAAGGTCAAATTTTTGATAAACCTTGGTCTCCAACGATTAAATCAACTCGTAAATCGTCTTGGTCTAAACCAAGTACATCGGTTGAATCTGATTCAGGTTCCGATCAAAAATTCACACTTTTAAGAATTTGGAAACCGAAAGTTGTTTCCAAGGCCAAAGATGACTTTGTGGAAGACACCGGGCGATCCGACGCTGTTGCATCAGGTCGATCCCAGAGCGACTAATGATTTATTTGGTGTCAGCAGGTATTTCAGGAAGATCTTTCGGTGATTGGAAAATTGTTGATTATGAAATATTAGTTCTAATTAACTTGAATTTCCAAAAAAAAATTTGTTTTCAAAAGGCTACACTGTTAGTATTCGTGTTGGTTGATCAATTTTTTTTCTTGTTTTTCACTTCGTCTCATTCTGAGGGGGGGTTTGTTTTTGCCAAAATCCAACAATAGTGTGTTGTTTTTCAAATTGTAAAAATGACAATCTATAGATAGAGTTGTCATGTTTAGGGGGAGAAATTTGAAAAAGACAAAAACATTGAAAAATGCAAAAATCCAAAAACATTGAAAAATGAGAAATTGTATCCAACATGATTGGGAAATGATGGTACATTGGTTGACATTGTCTGACTCATGGATAAAATAGATGAAAAAGTCATAAGACCATTTGATCGATGTGTAAGATAAGCTCGGCAAATCAGAAAATATACGTATGTGATATACACTAAATCTAATGCTTGACTTAGTGGACAACATCTTGATGCATATCTCATGATATATCAAGAAAAAGATATGTGGAAAATAAAATGAGAAGTCACTGTGTATTCATGTGTTCATTTTGCAAAGATTTAAACTTGTTTGATTTTCTTTATTTTGTCAAACGATCGGACTTTCTCTGCGTATCGAAAGATCGACCTGATCGTTGTTCGTTTGACGTTCTGTTTTATTTTCTTTGGTGTTTACTCATCGTACTTTCTCTGCATGTACGGAAGTACCGACCCGATTGTTGTTGAGTTATACAATTTCAACTTATTTTATTTTCTTTTTTTGTTAAATCCGAGGCCTTATCTGCGTATCGAAAGATCGACCTTAAGGTAGACGATTTAACGTTCTTATTTCTTTTTGCATGGAACACAGTTGACTATATCATGATTACAATCATTATGTGATTAAAATCACAAATGAAATCACAAAATGTGATAAGCAAAAGCATATCTGAGTATGTCTGATAGTGTGGGGTACACTGGTCAATGCAAAACTAATCAATATCTTAACATATCCAGATGTTATGAGTATGATTGTGCCAGAGTTTAAAGTTGGACAAATTATATCTGCAATCGACATGGCTTATATGCTTCAATAATCGAAATTGAAGTGTAGTTCAGCATGTTATGTCCAATATGATCCCAAGTTGTGATCTTTCTCACAAAAGACAAAAATAGTGTCTGATTTTGTAATGCTTTTACTTTTCTTATCAGATAATACCAAAATGATTTTAAGTGTGTTTTGATATAAATTTTCTAAAAGCCAAAAAGATTTTGTTTCTTATTTGTTTTCGATTGATCAACACGAAATACAAAATCAATTTCTAAAATCAAAATATCTTGGAGTCTCGAAGAGACGTTTTGCACCAAGATTATTTATGTTGGCAGGTTTCTATGTGGAAAGAGAACATTACAACTTCAAGTCTTCTGAAGATTGTTGATAAAGAGATTACACACGATGCAATATCAAGTATTCAAGATTGAACTCATCGTCAATATCGAGGAAGAGTTTGATTGAAGATACAAGATACAAGTTTTAATAGAGAAGATAATACTGCACATGCCGAGGGGGAGTTTGTTGATTCATGGTTCTAGATCGTCACGTGAAGTATCGAATACAAGACGAATCACACAAGATTGCTGAGGTCCGAACTCCGGCCGAACCTGGAGATCGGACATGGCCGAACCTTTGGCCGAACCTGAGGTTTGGACCAGCATATTTAGCTTAGTATAAATATGTTGTCTTGTGTAGAATTCAGGAGCTTCTTGGTCATATCTTCTAAGTGTCTCTATGTAAACTCTCTGTGGGTAATACAAATCTCATTTGTATTTACTCTTTGTGTTCTACTCATTTTACTTTGATTTCATAACGACTAAGTAGAAGATCCACACGCTCAAGCAATTACAATTTATCTTGGGTTATTTCTTATAAATAAGGAAATAATAGTGATGCTACATCAGAGATTCAGCATGTGATCTCTTTTTGATGAACTCACAAGTAACTTATGAATCATTTTGGAAAGGCGAATATTGTTGCATGTGTACTCCCTTTATGAAGGGAGGTTTTTAAATTCTTAGTATAGATATCACTTTTAGGGAAAGAAAGTGTATCATCCATTGCAACATATGCACATGTATATATTTGTATGTAACCACTCAACAATTGTTGGTATTGATCTTTATAAACAAAGGAAACAAATACTTTCATTAACTGGAATGACAAAGAAAACAGAACATCTTACTTTTCTTCAAACTTATTACAGGAAATGATCATAGAAATAAAGTTCAAGGTAAACTTTTACTTTTCTTAGAAATCTTTACTTGCGGTATTACATATAGCACTTGCGAAGATGCACTCCATTCCAGGCTCGAACTAATTCAGTTCCATCGAGTTGTTGAAGTATATACGAGCCATTACCAATCGCCTTCTTGATTATATAAGGACCTTCCCACTTGGGGGACATTTTTCCAAGAGGAAGTGCCCTACTTACTTCATTACTTCTCAGAACGTACTCACCCACCTTGTATTGCTGAATCCTTACCTTTGCATTGTAGTATATAGCCATTTCCTTTTTATACCGACTTTCACGTATGGCAGTAATCTCCCTTCGTTCCTCAATTAAATCAAGGTTAGTCCTTAACTCTTCCTCATTGTTAGACACTTGCACTTGCATCCGATGACTGGGTATACCAATCTCCGCTGGGATAACAGCTTCAGTTCCATACACTAAGCTAAAAGGAGTTTCACCATTACTTGTTTTAGGCATTGTACGATGAGCCCACAAAACATGTGGTAGCTCATCCACCCAACTCCGACCAAATTTTCCAAGTCTCATTTTTATACCCTCCACAAGGCTTCGATTGGCTCTCTCTACTTGTCCGTTAGCCTGTGGATGCGCCACGGAAGTGAAAACTTGGTTTATATGGAGTTCTTCACACCATTCAGCAAAGGGATTTCCGGCAAATTGTTGCCCATTGTCTGTTATTATGTAAAGTGGTAACCCAAATCGACAAACAATGTGTTCCCACACAAATTTCTTGACTTGTTTACCAGAAATGCAAGCGAGAGGTTTTGCTTCTACCCACTTTGTGAAATAATCAATTGCTACCAGAAGGAATTTTACACCGCCACTTGCAGGTGGGAATGGACCAACTATGTCCATTCCCCATTTTTGGAATGGCCAAGCTGATGTGACATGAATTAACTAATTCTTTGCCCTCATGCTTACAAGAGCATGTGCTTGACAAGCTTGACATTTCCGAAGTTCCTCCCAAGTACTGCGATACATCCCCGGCCAGTAATAACCAAGACTCATAATCTTTACCACTACCATTTTTGCCCCTGCATGGATGCCACAAATACCTTCATGTACTTCTTTGACGACCTTGTCTGCTTCTTCTGGGGTCAGGCACCTTAATAAAGGTCCTAAAAAACTTCGTCTATACAAAACATTACCCTACATCTGGTAATGAAGAGAATTCACCTGTATTTGCCGCGCCTGTTTCTTATCACTTGGTAATTCACCAGCAGTTAGATACCTAATAATAGGACTCATCCAGCTTTCATCTTGAACTTGCACTTCCGCTGCTATTTTTACGTTAACTGTCGGAGACTCCAATAATTCCACTCTGATTTCTTTTGCCAAATGTTCAAACGCCATTGATGCTAATTTACTTAGCGCATCTGTTTTCCTATTTTGAGCTCTTGATATGTGCAAGACTTCACATTTGTCGAAAATCTTAATTAATTCTTGAAATTGTTCCAAGTATAACACCATGTATTTGCCTTTTGCTTCGTACGTCCCAGCAATTTGACTTGCAACAAGCAATGAATCCTACGTGAGCTGTTAAATGCGTTGCTCCCATCTTTTTGGCTAACCTTAAACCTGAAACGGATTCACTTCACTGTTTAAGTTTATAGGATTAATGCTTATAAAGCAAATGCATGTGGATTTCGCTTGTGCATGCGCTTTACTTACTGAGCTTCTCTTGGTACTTGCGCATATGCAAGTGTTGTAAATGCATATGCATTTGCCAATGCATATACTTTACCTCAAGTGATCAGATGCATAAGCATATTTATACTCATACTCCCCCCCCCCCCCCCCCTTTTAGAATGAGAAGAGTAAAAAGCTTTAAAACTTATGAAGTTTTAAATATTCAAACCTGCTAACAATGCTTCGTATTCCGCTTCATTATTTGAAGCTGGGAAATTGAAGCGAATCGCATATGTTAGCTCATCCCCTTCCGGACTCCTTAGAATCAAGCCTGCATTTGGAAAATGTTATCTTTGTACCAATTTTTAGTAGAATAAACATTTTTTTTAAAGAAAAAGGAAATTTCAGTCGGACCTGCTCCTGAACCATCAGAGTTAGAAGAACTATCTGTGTGAAGAATCCACACTTGGTCTTTAGTTTCAGGAACGGTTATGACGTTAACACTTGGGACAGATGGCACTTCTGCTATGAAATCTGCAACAACTTGCCCTTTCATTGAAACTCTTGGCTTAAATTCAATATCAAATGGCCCAATTTCAATTGCCCATTTGATCAATCTTCCTGACATTTCTGGCTTTCTTAGGATCCCTTGTATTGGGTTGGAAGTGAGTACGCTTATGGTATGAGCTTGAAAATAATGTCTCAACCTTCTAGTAGCTTGCACAAGCGCTAGAATGACCTTTTCAATCATTGGATACCTTATTTCATAATCTTTTAACATTTTGCTAATGTAATAAATCGGAAGTTGCTTATCTTCTCTTTCAGCCAAAAGTACAGCACTTACAACATGATCAGTAACGGCTAGGTACATTATCAATGATTCATCAACCCTTGGTGCTGTCAAAGTTGGAAGTGTAGCTAAATCTGCTTTTAGCTCTTCAAAAGCTTGATTAGCTTCAGGTGTCCATTCAAATTTTCCTTTCAAACTTTCTTTTAATACCTTCATGAACGGTGTTGCTCTTTCAGCAACTTTAGACAAAAATCGATGTAAGGCCACCAGTCTTCCATTAAATGTCTGAATTTCTTTAACGGTTGTAGGATGCTTCATTTCCATAACCACTTTGACTTTCCTTGGATGTGCTTGAATCCCATCCTTGTTGACTAATACTCCCAAACATTTTCCCTCTTCCATTGCAAATGAACACTTTTTGGGGTTCAACTTCATGTTAATTCCACGTAAATTTCCGAAAGTTTCTTCAATATCCCTTATCATATCTTCTTCATGACAACTCTTTATTACAATATCGTCCACATAGGCCTCTAGGTTCCTTCATACTTGCACTTGAAAAGTTTTATCCATGAGTCTTTGATAAGTTGCACCAGCGCTTTTGAGCCCAAATGGCATCTTTTTTATAACAGAATAATCCTTCGTTGGTAATGAAAGCTGTTTTATCTTCATCTTCCTTGGCCATAACAATCTGATGATAACCCTTGTAAGCATCAAGGAAACATTTCCATCGATAACCGGCCAAGGAATCCACTTTGAAATCAATTTCAGGAAGTGGATAACAGTCTTTAGGACAGGCTTTGTTGAGATCTTTAAAATCAATGCACATGTGCCATGTGTTGTCGAGCTTTTTAACCAAAACAGGATTTGCGACCCATGTTTGGTATAACACCTCACGGAGGATCCCGGCATCTACAAGTTTACTGACTTCTTCTTTTACCACTTCATTTCTAGCTTTGTCATAGATTCTCCGCTTTTGTTGAATAGGCTTTACCCCTGGATAAACATTAAGCTTATGTTCAGCAAAGTGTTTTGGAACTCCTGTCATGTCTGCTGGCTCCCAAGCAAAGACATCAATACTACTCCTTAACAAGTGAAACAGCTTCTTTCTTGGCTCCCCCTGCAGTTGCGAGCCTATCTCGATAGTTTGATCTGGGAACTTTTCGTTAGTCACCCATTTTTTTTTTCAAGGTTATCTTTGAATTTGTCTGTGTCTTTTTTCGATATCACTGGTATATCAATCAGCGCAACTTGTGGATCTACATCAGTTTGACAGTTGCGATACCCCTAGGCGTTGGGAATCGGACCATACCATGTGCGGTTGAAACAATTGATCCCAGAACCCTTAATCCGGGCCTTCCAATGATTACATTGTGAGGGCATGGCATTGCAACCACAATGAACGTCATCATTTCTTCTCGAAAGAGTTTGTCATCTCCGAAGATCACTGGGAGAGTAATTTCCCCAATTGGATGTACTATTTCCCCTGAAAAGACTATAAGTGTAGAAGCGTGAGGCTTTAGCAGTTGTTGCACTTCTGAACCCATCTTTCTGAAGCAAGATTCGTACATGATTTCGGATGCACTTCCGGTATCCACGTAAATCCGCTTCACCAAGAAACCGGAGATTCCAATTGTAACCACCACAGGATCTTCCTTTGATTCTTTTCCAGACAAAGGCGGAAATGTAATTTCGCGACTTTTCCATTGTTCTTCTTCAATTTTAGTTTTGACATTTTGACGCCAAACATTTGAACTTCTTCGGATCATACCAATGACCTTCTTTGGAGGTTGTCCTTCTTTAATGTTCTTTACCAGATGTGATAACTTGCCGGACTTAATAGCTTTTTCAATTTCACTTTGCAAATGTCGACAATTATCCGTATCATAGCCTCTATCTTTGTGGAAATCACAGTATTTACTCACATCCATTCCTGAAGTATTTTGAGATCTTTGTGGCTTCGTAAATTGCACATTTTCAGTGATTAATATCTCACTTGGGGTTTTAGTGACTGACGTATAATCCTCATTTCTGGATTTCCAATTCTTTTTATAACCTCCAAAGTTTCCTTCTCTTCTTCGATCATAAGGTTGAAATCGATTTCTTCTCCAAGGTTGATTTTTTGTCGGAGCAGGATGCACATTTGCGTTTATATTTCTAGGATTGGTTCCTTTTAGAGATGGTTTTTGGGTACCAATACCTTATATATTGCCTGAAGCGCTCTTCCCCTTGACATATATTCTCACACGATCCATAAGCACTTCCATTGTTTTTGGCAAGTCTTCATGAAATTTTTCAACAAGATGTGTATGCCGAACACCATGGCAAAACCCAGAAATTCGCAACTGATCCTGTGCCCCAGCTATCTTCATAGTTTCATTATTAAATCTCATTAATTACAAAATTCTCAAGACTTTCATCACCCCTTCTTCGGATGTTATGCACTTCTGTTACTTCCTTGGTACATTTCCGCTGCTGAATGAACTGTCTCAAGAATTTGATTCTTAAGTCTTCAAAGCTACTAATTTGTGCGTTTGGAAGTGTGTCAAACCAGATTCTAGCAGATCCAGTAAAGGTTTGCACCAGCATATGACACCAAGTTTCTTCTGACCAACGTTCCAACCTTCCCGCAGTGATAAAATCAAAAATGTGATCATCAGGATCTGTCAACCCACCATACTTTTTAACAGAGGTTGGCATCTTCAACTTTGACGGGAATTTGGCATTTGCGATCCAATCTTCAAATTTAGAATGCTCTTGCATGGAAACAGGAAAATAAGGTACGAGCTCATCCGATGTTCCTAAAACACGAGGACCATGAATTAGAATGAATCCACCAATGCCTTTTTCTGAACAGAGGACCTATTGTTGCTGTACAACCGATGCAAGCATAGCTTGCTCGGAAATGAATGTGTTAAGTCCTTTCTGAAAGTTTTCTAATAATACTTCTGATGCAAGTCGTAACTTACTTGGAAGTAACTTATACTGAGGGCCTCCTTAGAGATTTTAGCAAATGCATATGGACTTTCCTTCATTTGATGCATGTACATACAGTTGTATACATACTCTTTTTATTCTTCTTAACATATGTATGTGCACAGGTAGGTGCCTATACTTTCCTGATATACGAGGTAAATGCATGTGCATGTGTCAACACACATACTTTACCTCAAGTGATCAGATGCATGAGTATATTTGCACTCATACTCTTTTCCTCTTTTTTTTTATCATTTTCATAAACACTCAACATTTTGAGTAGATCATTGATATAGATCTATTATGAAAATTTTGAAAAAATATGTTTCCCGCTTTATTTTGACGCTGGAAGTTTCCAGGTTGGAATAGCAAGGATCATCAGAATTTATTGAATCTTCAAATATTCATCCAATGAATCCTTCGAAAAATCTCCAGTTCTCGTTTTGTATCGAGTGGATTCCAAATAGTATTATCAACATCAATTTATGGAAAATCACAAAATCATTAGCATCTCATGAAATTCAAACATACCTAATCAACACATGACCGATTCAAGCATTGTTGTAACGAATCCAACTTATTTTAATGATCAATCCTTTCAAAATAACTTTTATTCACGAATTTCAAAATCAGGCGTAAGTTTCTATAATTAAACTTTACCAATCTACATATCTCAAAACGATTTTTCCGAGAATTCAATATCAACATTGTTACCTGATGGTTTTGCACGCTTATCAGATGTGTTCTCATCATCGATAACCTCCTTTAAACTCTTCATAGCTGCATTTTTTCCAAAATTTCCTTCTGGAGTAAATTTGAGTGTCGCACGGACCTCCTGCAACCATGAATCTCGCTTTTCTTTATCCTGTAATTGTTTTAACACCTCAATGTTTCGCAGCAGGAAGTCTCGACTGAAATCCTTCAATTCATCGGAATCATCATTCCTTTCACCATTCCGATCGAAATCATCTCGATCTGAATGCGTATCATCATCCATGTGATCCTGCAACGGTAACGTCGAATCCTTCTTACTAAACTTTCCAGCTGAACCTGCAGAGCTGAACAATGTTTTTTGCTGAACTCATCGATTCGAAAACTGATTTCTTCTTTGTTGAATCATCCAAATGCTTCTCCATTGTTCACCAATCCCAGAGAATACGGATGGCGCCAATTGATGAACCACAACCCCACCGTTAGTAGATTTGGTTTAATGATCCAACATGGAATTGAGATAACGAATAGAAAAGTATTAGAATGAAGAGATTTTTATTGATTCAAGAATACACACAATTAAGGTGAAATCTTAGATCTTCCAAGTCCCTTTTATAAGCTATGAAATGGTCTATTTATACTACTCTCTGAAATCGCATCTTCACAAGTCAGAGAGATGCACTTGCGTCTTAAACATTCGTAACTGTATCACTTTGTGCCTTGCCTCCATATGCGATATTAATCCTTTGGAAATGTCACCTCCGAGACACTTGCATGTCCAATCTTGACATATCCTCATCAGTATTATTGTCACACGTGACAATGCAGGTTTATTTCTAAATCAGGCTCAGTATGCTTGTGAGATTCTCCAACGTGCTTCCATGACATCTTGTAAACCGTGTGCTACTTCAGTTGACACGAGCTCCAAACTAAATGCCGATGATGGACCCTTATTTGCAAATGGCGAGTTATACCGGAGCCTCGCCGGGGCTCTCCAGTATCTTACTTTTACCCGTCCGGATATTACATATGACGTCCAGCAGGTTTGCCTTTTCATGCATGCTCCGCGTGAGTCTCACTTTCAGTTCATGAAAAGGATTTTCAGATATTTACAGGGCTCTTTGAATTATGGCATCCTGATTTCTACTGCTCCTAATACATCACTCACAGCTTATTCGGATGCCGATTGGGGGGGGGGGGGGGGGATGTCCCGATTCCCGACGATCTACATCTGGTTATTGTATATTTATGGGTGATAATTTACTTTCCTGGTCCTCCAAGAGACAGAGTACAGTTTCCCGCTCTAGTGCCGAAGCCAAATACAGAGCTGTTACCAATGCAGTTGCTAAGGTCAGTTGGATTCGCAACCTCCTATTTGAACTTCATGTTCCAGTTCGGTCTGCCACTTTGGTGTATTGTGATAATGTGTCAGCCGTTTATCTCACGGGCAACCCGGTGCAACATCAACGTACCAAACACATTGAGATAGACATACATTTCGTTCGTGAGAAAGTGCGTATTGGTCACATACGTGTTCTTCATGTCCCTTCTGAATACCAGTATGCCGACATCTTTACGAAGGGTTTACCTCGGCATTTGTTCTAGTCATTTCGAGACAGTTTGAGCGTCCGTTTACCTCCCGCTCGAACTGCGGAGGTGTATTACTGTATTAGTATGTATAGGCGTATAGTATATTATGTATTGTTGAGGGTTTATTATGAAACTTGTATAGCCATATATAGGGACATGTATTATTATTTTGGTGATCAATACAGGAGATATTCTCATTTAATAATTATGATTCATGTTTGGTTATTGATTGTGATTTACTTAAGAATACTGCCATCCATTGTTTGTCTACCCGCTTCGAACTATATGATGACATGACATTATTTTGCCGATGAATGAGGATTGGTCTTTTAAACTTTCTCATTGTCTATGTGACTTTTGTTTCTTAGTTTTTACAATTACATCATGACTGTGAAGTTTGAATTTCGTCTATTTATCTTGCATATTAACTTCATGTTTTACAATTCCATGTAACTTTACTTAATAGAGGTATTAACTAAACTAGATATCCTATATACAAAAATTGAACTATTAATTCAATATTTTTTCTTTTTAATATTTTCCAAATTTGAGGGGCGATTCTTCATTATTCTTTTTTTTTTTCCGGCGTTACTTTCTTTTTCATTATTTCTATTTTATTTCTAATTGTGTTTCTTCTAGCAATTCTCTCTTTCATTTCTTCTTCTGCCTGTGAATAATTTGTCAAACCCGGAGAGTGATTTTGACTAAGCGATTCATAGAAAATAAAAGTATGGATATTGCTTATTAACTAGATATATCCTAAGGGTGTTTGTAATACCCCTCCCGAGGGGGGGGTCTCCCGAGCTCGGGACCCTCGGGGGGCTCGGGAACACCACGCCGGGTTACTCGGGATCGACGCACGGGAGTGGGGCACCGAGCAGGATTGCTTGGGATGGTGGGGTCTTGTGACCGTTGAGGGTGGGTCCCACACCCCCCAACGGCTATTTTGAGCTTTTTTTTTAAAAAAAATTTTTTAAAATTAATTATACCCTTCACTATAAAACCCCATTTTATCCCAACCTTTTCTCACAAACTTCTCCCACATTTCTCCACAATTCTCCCATATTATTTAATTTCCTCCGGTGAAGAAGACGAAAGCGACCCCGACGAGTTTTAAATTTTTTTTTTCAAATGTATTTAAACAAGATGTTCCGAGCGCCGCTCCACGCGCGGTGCGGTTGGACGGCAAGTTGTTGGAGAACAGCAGCATTACACATTCAAGACTAATTGAAAGTGGAGATGTATTGAATTTGAAACCATTCAAGACAAATTGAAAGTGGTTCAATTCAGCTTGAAATTCCAGTTCTATATATATGTGTATATGACCTCTATTCAATTTGAAATCAAGTATATCTGTCTACTTCAATTCAAATCCTTTTATATAATGTCCACTGAATCTGAGATTCATCAATAACACATACCTTTTCAACAGACAATATCACGTCTTAAAAATTTACGCAATCCGAAGTCAAGCAAATAAAAATTAAAGTAAGTATATTGTTAAATCAGGAAATAATCAAAATAAATGGTGATTTGAGAAAAAAAACAGATTACAGATACTTATAGTTTATATAGTTAAAGTTTAGTAACTATTAACGGAAATAGCAACTAACAAATACTAAGTAGTCAGCAGTTGGACTAAACTTTAACAGAACTGAAAACTATTGTTTAAATGACAGGTACAAATAGAAAGAAAACAAAGGTAGAAGACACCTAACCTTAAGACAACCGTCGAAGGAAAACAACAACGTATGTAACCCCTGCAACAATCGTGAATACACATCAGTAAAATTGAATCTCAATGTCAAAAAAAAAGATGTTGCGATCCGCGCGTTGCGGCGGATGTTGTTTGATTGTGTGTTTAAAAATCTCGGATATGTTGTTGCAGAGTAAATAAGATTAAATAGTGTAACATTACTAAACAATTACACTCAAACATAAAAGCCTATGAAAACCATAACATAAAAACTAATGCAACATCATAATTCCCTCAAAGGTAACAGATTTAGGTCGGAACTGATATTATGACATGCATCATACATTAAAAGCAAAGCAATAAGATCAAGTCGCACTGTAGCGACCGCCACAAATGTCCATAAGATCAAAGGCCTGCAACATCAAAATAAAACGATTCATATATATACCTATATGAAATAAGTAAGCACCATATCATACCGTAGCCACGTCAAAGTGCCAATAAGATCAGTGAGATAGCTCCTGGCCTCCTGCAACATCAAAGTAAGCATCATATCATACATGCACATTGAAGTTACATAAGGTAAAAATAGTAAACGATGGAAATAAGAGCTAGCTCCTGCAACATCAAACCCACTCGAGCCGCTATGGATCCTACTTGGACAAATTTCTATTCTATGGGTATGGGTTTTAGCAAAAGATGAACCCACATCGCGGAGAATCGTCGAGGAATATGAATTCTGAAAAATCGTAGGAGCGGAAACATAACTCCGATCACTACACCGTCATCACCGAAACCATCAACCTAGCCAGCCTCATAAATTATGAAATCATATTGAGAGAATTTAGTAATATGATTGATTTAGTTAAACAGATATACAAATATATGAAACCATAGCCTTATAAAACAGTCAAAATAAACACCTTTGTATTTAAAGACGCCTGAGATTTCTATTAAAAGTCAAGAAAAACAATGAATATGAAACCAAAGACAATCAACCTAGTCTTATAAATTATATCAGTTAAATACATGAAGAGTAAAAAAATAAAAGTACCTACGCAGAAGATTTATGATACACCTGCAAGCCTTTAACCTGAAATACAACACAAACATCACAGTTTAGAAATAACAACATATATGAATTTAAAACTACAATTAATAGTGTGATGCATCCATAAAAAGCATTCCTCAAAACAACTTTAATCTCCTGTACTATTTTTATCAATAAATCTTTTACACTTTAGCTAGCTCCTTCTTTAAGACACTTTAGCTAGCTGCTTCTTCTGATTAATGATGATTATATTTGACATATTAACTTACTTAATTGTGAACATAACTTTCGAAATTCACCTTAGCTATAAAATTCTCATGATAACGAAGCATTCGAAACATTAACTATACGATGATGTACATGTGGTACTATGGTGTGTAACTTACCTTTAAGTGTCATTGATGTTATAGTATTATAGAAAAGGACATGTTATACCTTATATACATGCCAAGAGGAAACCATTTGGTGCATCAGAAGGATTCATCATATCCCCTGCATACCTTGCACCTGCATCGAAATTCATTTGTCCCATCTTTATAAAATTGGAAGGGGTGTAGCATACAAAGATGTGGGATCACCTGACATGTTCTAAGTAGCACAATGGAAGGTTATATCGGGCTAGAAAATACAGATCTAGGGTTCAAGTAAGCCAGTGTGACCATCCATCAGTATGGCAGATTTATTATTCTATTTGCTATCATCCATCTTGAAATTAAAGTCCTTACTTATATTAAAAGTTTTATGGCATATATTTATATTATTCGGATAATTACCGCTAAATGCCGTAATCAATTGAGCATAAGGCCAAGAAAGTTGGTTTGCAATATCATCTTTCTCCCTCAGCAATTTCTGCAAGAAAAAGAAAATTTAAAATATGTTTATTTGGTATGTTGTAGAAAGTACCCTTTTAAGAGAAAAATTGTAATCTTTTCTACAAACTGTGTAATACAATATGATAATTGTTGATAATACATCACTAAACATTTGGTTTATGCAATGACATCAAAGTTCTAGAAAGAAACAATTTGTATTCTTTCTTTGAAGGCAAATAAAACCCCGTGGTTATACTTCCTAAAACCTCAAAAAGTTCATCAGTCCCATTATATTTTTTATCTCGAAAACAAACCTGCAAAAGATATCGTTTATAGATTTTCTAATAATCAGACGATGAACATAATATTTAGCATAAAATCTATGAAGAATCATCTTTAAATACGTGGGTTCTCAAGGATCTCCAGAATTAAGCAAATGTAGCAACTTGAGAAGAAAGTTATAATCAACGAACTCTTTTGCAATCTTTGCATCAACCTGATGGTCCTTGTTCCTTTAAATCCTGAAATTGCAAGCTTTTGCAATCATGTGGTTGAAGTGTGAACTCTCTAAACAAATTTGCAGATACCATTTTCACAAACACATGCTTCACAGAGCTTTGAACTCGACATTCCCAGAAGCCACAAAATCAACTATTTCTAAAAGATTCATAAGAAACACTTGGATGAACACCGTTATAACAATTTATGTGTTTAGATTGAATCTGTAATAAAGGCAAGTTCGAATATCCACAGCAAGTGAAATTCGTAGGAAACCTAACAAAAGAAGAAAACAATCTCTTCTAAAATCGAAACATATAAGAGTTTGAAAACGTAAAAATCGATGAAACTTACCTTCAGAAGAGAATTACTTTGCAGATCGGTGTGTTATAACAGTGGCGTTTTGTATGAAATTGTCCTTTCTGTGGAGCCATTTAAGTCGGAGGGGTCCCGTGACAGATTGAACAAACCCTAATTCAAAATTGTTATAGTTGAAGTAAAAATCATACCTGGAATCATATGTGTTAAATTAAAAATTTGATCCAACCTGGATTACGGTGGTAAACCCTAAAATAGACACTGAGTGGAACCCTTGGAATTGAAGCCTCTACTCTGCATATGGCTGCGTCAAAACATGGAAGAATTAGTAAACATACTCTTCAAGAAATCGTTTGCGCGTGAAATCCATATACCAAAAACCCCCCAAACTGCAATGGAGAGTAAACCCTAGATTCAGGAGACATCGTATCCGAACCTGTTTGTTAATCTTATGCATCATGAAACACCGGCTCCTGTTCCGCCACCTGATAAAGAAATAAAATCATGCTTGTGTATGGATATCGATTTGTTTCCTGGTGATTTCCTACTCGTTCGCTTGCAGATGGAACCCGAGAGAAGAAATAAGGAAGAAATCGGGTATAAGATACATACATTCACATCCAAACCATACCTATAGGACGGTACTGGAAATAGTGAAGAAGGACTGGAACACTGTGCAACTACCAAACACGTAGAAGGCAGGCAGGTAGGGAAGGTGTGTCCCATACGCATACAAAGCTTCACAATGAAGAGTTGTACCATCAGCTTCAACAATATAATAAACGGTTCTATTTCAAAAGCCCGCATAAACGACTTGTACAGCACGCATTAATAATAAAACACATTAAACTAATGAATATAATATTACAATTATATTAAAACCAAGTTGAGAATTATGCATCAGGCAGCTGTACATCATGCATCACAAATATAATATGGCACTATATTTCATTTGGGTGCATGAAAGAGTTCTAAAGTGTGCATGTGGATTATAATATTGGATTCAATTTGATTTAGAGGTTGTATTTTGTTTAGGTTTTATAATTTAATTTCCATGAATTGTAATTTTATTTTTATTTATTTAAATAAAGTTATTATTTAATTTGTAGGAAAAAAAAAAGAAAAAAAAAAGAGGTTTGGGGTCGCGGGGTCGTGAGGTGACCATTACTTGAAAAACTGTGGGAGTGAGGAAAGATGAGGTGACAGTGAAAAGGCTTGGGGTCGCGGGATGACCATTACTATTACCCTAAACAATAGGTTTTACTTATGTTTCTTTTAGCAAAATCTTAAAGCTTTTATATTTTTCCTGTTTAACGTACTGATTTGTAATTTGATGATGACCTGCACAACACGGTTTGAAAATTTATATAATCTCAAATAGTTTTAGAACATCTCACTAATGTTAAACACCTTAGTGAAGCTTACTTGGTTACGTGTTGACAAGAGTTCTGTAACTGATTTTCAATTTCCTTGTGTGCACCGTAAAAAACTAGCTCCTGGATATGAAAAACTTGGTGCGCGCTTTAAAAAGTCCAATTCCATGTTGATTGGAACAGTAAAAATTTGAGAAATCATACAAGAATTTGTTGTTTCATTATTTTTTTTTGTTTTGAATTTATATATCTTTGGGAGATAAGTTTTCCATGATTTTAATTGCTCGAAACAAGAATTTGCTGTTTGTTTGTTTGTTTCTTTTATTTTTATTTGGAAAACACCAATGATCTCTAGTCCAATTGGCTAGAGGGAGGTACCCAAAACATTATGATTGGAAGGTCTTGGGTTTAAGTCTCACTTGTAATAAAAAAAATAAAAATGGGGGTTACAAGTTAGGCCTGCGGGTTTTCTCAACTATGATAAGTTTCCTCCTGATGGAGATTGGAGATGATCGGGTGGGTGGTGATCTAAATTTGCCGTTCAAAAAAAAAAATTAAAAACTATAGTTCTATCTGAATCACCCGTAAGTCGTAACTTTGTTGATCCATATATTTGTGATAGTTTAAAAAATCCAATCTCTTTTCAAGAGCGAGCAATCCTTAATTACACCAAAAAACGAATTCGTTTTAGAACTTAATGATCGCTTGCCATCAGTATATCCCTGTGATGAAAAAGAATACCTTAGTTCAAATAGCATATGTACATCAGATTATGTCCATGATAACTTTGAAGAAAATTTATACTCACCTGATGTTTTAAATGGACTTAAGATCCCAGGTTTGCCTAACCATAAATTAGTGTTTAAAGTGTAAGTTCCGGTTATTCTATTAAGGAATATTGATTAGAAAAAAATGGTGTCTGCAATGAAACCAAACTACAAATTATATCACTTGACAATCGTGTTATAGAAGCTAGTTAAGATCATATCTAGCAGTAACATTGGACATAAGACTTTTATCCATAGAATTTCTTTGGCACCTTCTGACGAAAAATTAAAGTCTATTTAAATTCCGCTCGCAGTTTGTTTTGCAATAACTGTAAATAAGACCCAATGACAGTCGTTATCCATGGCCAGTTGTACGTAGTATTACCAAGAGTGAAAAGTAGATCCGGACTTAAATAATTAATAAATTAATAAATGTGGCAATGTGAAAAATAAATCATCAAATGCGTATACAAATAAATATTTATAAATTTGTAAATAAATGCTATTATTTTATTGTTCACTAAAGTACTCTGTAATTTGTATTATAAAAGTATTTACAATTTATTATATAAATATCCTTTATTTTCTGCACATTTGATTCTCATCTTATATTATACATAATTCCATTAATAAGAATATTAAATTGTATAACCAATAGTATTTGTTAACTATTAAACCCGTGTAATACACGAGTTCTAAACTAGTATGTTAATATTTGAGTAATGTGCGGAATAACTTTTATGTTATAAGCATTCACATCCCTTTATTCCATTCTACACCTTATTTTCAAGTATTAGGAAAGCAAATCACCCTTCAAATTTGATGTGTACTATTCACTCCTCTGCCCGTACTATTACTTTATATTATTTATAAATGGATACGAGCGGTGAAGTGAGAAAAAGTAATAGAAAATATAATAAAGAAGTATTATTTAATTGAATAGGAATAGATATGTGGAATGAGATGTGGAGGATTTTAAAAAATGATATATAAATTTAAAAAATAGAGTTTTTAGTTAATTATAGGGATGTAGATAGGGAACGAGCTGTGAATACTTAGTGGGTTAAATATTATTATAACAACTTATACCGGAATAATGAGAGGATAACTTTTATATTTTTAGTATGCTACATATGGTTATAAAAAATTGTGTGAATAATGATATGAAAACTTTTATGTTTTTAGTATTTTAAATATGATTATACAATTTTTGATATTTAAATAGTGATAGAATAATTTTTATGTTATTAGTTTCTTAAATATTAATATAAAAATTTGATAGATGAATAACGACCAGATAACTTTAATGTTATGTCACATCTTGGTTTTTAAACCGGTGTATAATATCGGATTATACCAGTTCTAACAATACAAATCACAACGGAAGTTTTATGGGACAACTCACAACAACAAACACAAGATAAAACAAATACAATCTTAACACCACTGCCCTGAGTACTAGTAGATACGATAATACAAGTCTTTATAAACAAATTTTTAAACAAACATCATCTTAACTTATGCAAGTTCACTAGGTAACCCAAAATAACAGCAATATAAACAAAGGCAACCAACAACCGTAACCACCACAAACTTGTATCTTTACTTTCATGCAACACACGTTTAAAACACGGCATAATAATGCTAGTGAGTCACAACCCAACACAACCACACAATCATATCATAATATCATAATATTATTAAAAAACTGTATGCATGATGAATTAAATAACACAATCAAAATGTTTACGGCACGCGTCTACGTCTTCCAGTGACTCAATTGGGTTGAAGGCCAACAACTGACCCGCATGATGGCCACTAAATTAAGGACTGCTGTTAGTCCATAACTACTAATAAGCGTAAAACATCTTTAACATATAACATGGATCCATTTATATGCATATAAGTTCCGCTTTTACTCAATCTTTCTTAACTTAATGATTAGGTCGGGTAAACTACCTACGAGTAATTATCTTATATCATACAATTATAATAATATTGTATGAGTTATGGTTAAAAAAAACTGAACGTTATGAATCATGGTTAAAAAAAGTTGTAAACGCTACCCTTAAATTTTGTTTCTGGATCCGCCCCGATGAATTCTATACAATTAGAAAAGAACAACCTTCTGGTTAGTAAAAAAGTCATTTACTACAGGACTCTCCTCTTAAAAACATAGATATACCATATATAAAATACAAACCCAAGACAATAATATGAAAATCATGGTCTTGTAAGTTGTAAGAACTAACGTTGTTCTATGACACATAAATGTGACTTTCCATGTACATTTGAAGTGCCAAAAGAATAGCATCTGATCACGTGAACAACACATGTGACCTCACCCTGTCAGACCTTGCCGGAGCCACCGTTTCCGTCGCAATCTCATACACCAAACCCTCCATAATCTCACTCTCTATCTCCTTCACCATTTCCTCCCCCTCCGCCAACAACTTCTTCCGATTACTCCTCCCAATATCCTCCAACACCTCACAATGTGCCGCCCGAAAACCGCCGATCCTCTCGGATAATTTCCCGGTCCAATCCGAACCGTAGATTACACATGAATCCGGTGGTGTTCGACAAAACACCTGCGTAATCAAATGACAATTCTTGTTATTACCTTTAGAAAGTAAATAATATTTATTTAGTTTTACATTGTTGCATTTAGAATAAAAACAATAGTACTATTTATTTTAGTTTTTAATAAACAAAAAAAATATTTAAATACCTACATTTAGATTCTGGCATTTACAATAATAAAGTACACCTAGATTCTTTCATTCAAAAAATTTAGTTATTTAAAATAAACAAAATTAAAAATTTAAATCTACAACGGATACAATTGTATTACTAAAGATAATCATAGATTAATGACTGATCTGATCTAGCCAACCAAGAACCGAATAAAATGAAAAACAAAAATAAAGGACTGGACTGATATTACACGCTTCAGATTGACTCGGGCCGTTCTAAATCGGTCATAGTTAACTAGTTGTTACGTCTTTAAAGAGAAGCTTGTATATCACCCACGTCATTTTTATTTACCAGCTCATAATAAAACAAACCACAATAAAAAAAACCCATAATAAAAACAGAAATCTGTGACTTTAAGAGCCAAGCTCAAACCCTCTTTCTCCATGTAACTAAACCGAGAGGCCAATTGCCACTATTTTACATGTTTTAAGTTGGTTCATTCAGGGGCGGACCTAGAATAGGAGCAGTCCCCTGAACTTTCACCGTGTAATGAAAAAATTTGATACCGTCTAGTTGATTTTTTTAATGTATTTAGTTAATCTGAAACGATTTTTCCGACTAACGTTACCCTTAAAATAAAATCTTACATCCGCCCTTAGTTTATTTGTTTGAATTGTGTTATTTATTTATTATTATTTTTTTTAAGATAGGCCTATGATTTGAAGAAAAGTGGTCCGAGATATATGCAAGGAATGACATGAGAATTGATGGTACAACTAGCTAAAAGTACCTGCAACTTAGATGATCTTGCTTTTGACGAAGATGACGTCATCTCTTTCTTGAAAGAAAGAATCTTTGTTGTGCTCTTCGCACGATTCCGTAATGCCGTTGACTTCTTCTTCAATCTCAAATCGTATCTTTCACTTGCAATCCTCCTAATCTTCTCATCTTTCACCGGCGATTTAGGATGTGATTTTGGGATCTCATACTTTGATTTCTCAAGATTGCTTTTAATGTCCAACAATCTCACCTTTGATAACGGCGTCGTATCGTCTCGTTTTACTTTTCCGGCGATCTCAACCGCCGGAGATTTCGCTGGTTTGAGTAAAACAAGATCGGAATCTCGTCTCCGATCTTTACTCACGATGTTTGTAATATCAGTACCGAGTCTCCGGCTGATTCTTTCCCTCACTTGATTTGTAATCTGCTTTGCGTATTGAGTTTTCGAGTCGTCATCTTGCCGGTTCGTCGGAATTTCAGAACGACGCCGTTGCATTTTCGTCTGCAGATTGCCGTTCTCTTTGTCGATTTGGAGGGAAAGCCGGTGGTGGTAATCGGTATCCGTTGACCGCCTGCCGGCGGTTGATGTTCTCGGAGTCGCCGGTAAAGAGCGGCTGGGGTGATGGGAGGTCGCCGGAGTTGAGGATGATGAAGGTCTCGGGGAGGAATATTCCGGGAGAAGATCGAGACCCATTAATCTAGCAACGAGATTAGGTGTTTTAGTTCCCGGAGAACTGCTGCATTCCGACGAGATATCGTCGGGGAATCTTGATCGCTTTGTTTTGATTTGAATTCTACCCATCTGAAATTAAAAAAAAAAATTGAAATCAAAATTAATTGACCAAATTAAAGAATAAATAAAAAATTGTTATTTTAATCGGAAATCACTAAAACCGATAGTTTTAACCGATAAATTACCAAAATAGATCAATATAGTTTTTAAAATGTTTTAGTTTTGCGATTAAAAAAGGTAGGGGTGTCGTTTTTTTTAGTTTACCTTCTGTTTTCATGTAAATTTTAGGTTTTTATTTGAAATCTAAAACCATTTTTAAAATATATAATGAAACCGATGATTAAGCTTGCAAAAACCTTTATTTTGAAGATTTTGACGAGTTAAAGGTGTATTTTGTTGATTTTTCATACTTTTAAACTATGCAAATCATCGTAGTAAACAGTGGAGAGGCTTTAACCGATGGACAGACTAAAACCCCGCTAAGATTTAAAAATATATTTTGATGATTTGACTAGTCTCATATTTATTTAATTATTTTTAGAAAAGAAATGTAATTTATAATTTAATATTAACTTAAAGAAAATTAAATAAACTTACAGGTATGTTTAAATTTGGTTGATCTTTATCTTTTAACGAAGACGGAGCACCGACGTTCATGGCGGATTCCGGCGACTCCTCCACCTGGTGGGTCGTGATGGTGGATTCAGACAGGAAGGAGGGATGATGAAATCGAAACTGGTGGTTTTGAATATCAAACAGTTTGAAGATAACACTCATGCAACCAGATGACGGAGTGTTTCTATCTTTCACTTTTTTTCTATTCGTGGGTTTCGTGGCCGGCGTTGTTTTCCGGCCACCGCCACCGCCAGGTTTGTACAGATACAGCCACTCTCTTCCCATACTCTGAACGGATAAGTGATGAAGATTAGAACAAGTTAGTATAAGTAAGTAATTAACCTGAATCGGTTTCACGGAAATAAATGCATCGGGAATTGGAAAGTGAGAGGATTGAGAAAAGATGATGAAATGGGGATGCTTTTTGCAGCTTTAATGTCTCTTTCTCTTGTCGGGATATGGAGGGAGAGAGAGAGAGAAAGGAGATGAAATGGCGGATGGCGGGTTGTTGTTTTGTTTCCGGCCACCGTAGTAGTGTGTGTAAGTGTAACTGTGTGTTCTTTTGAGAAATACGAGGTGGAGATGGGGTGGATGATGATGTATTGGGGGTGTGATAGGGGTTTAATTTAAACTAAGGTAGTTTAATTGGGATCCGAACCATATAGCAGTTTTAATTTAATTCAACTTTTTTTTTTAATGGTTAACACTTTTTTTTTGAACAGCCATTCATTACCACAAAGAAACCATAGCAAGGAGCTACAGAAGCAAAAACATACAAGGGAAAACTCAGAACTTACAAAAAGAACTTACACATTGAACGAACTCCAATCTACCCAATTTAAGCTAAGCTCCTTACACCGATATTTAAACCACAAGAAACTCCAAGTTTTTATGTCTCTGAAGACCAAACTCGTCGAAGGTTCCTTGCCTTCAAAAACGACTCTATTTCTCTCTTTCCATAAGCACCAAACACTCGAAAAAATCACCACCGAGACCGCCTTTTCTTTTTTGCTACTTTCCCGAAACTCTTTAATGTCTTCGAAAATATCTCTTGCCGAAAAGAAAAACCATTCAGGAACTTTGACCCATTGATTCACTACCGCCCAAATGTAATTCGAAAACGAACACCCCGAGAATAAATGATCCGACGACTCCTCTAACACTCCACACAGCGGACATCTCAAATCAGTGATGTGAATATTACGGATCTGCAGTTGATCTTTGGTTGGATTTCTGTTTAACACCGTTCGCCACGCGAGCAGATTGACTTTGAGCGGAACTCCCGGGCACCTTTTTAATCTCCATTCATCCCCGTCAGATGACACTTCCTGCAGCAGCTTCCTTAAGCTTTTGATCGAAAACGAAATATCATCGGAACCAATCCATTTCCACGAACCATCCACCTGGATAAACAGATTATGCAGCGGCACAAAATGACTATTAATTTCTGCAACACTTTTATGCAGCCCCTTCCAAATACCACTCAGGATAGGGCCACGAAGAACCCCAAAAAATGGAGCTCTAGGACCATGAATGC
Source organism: Deinandra increscens subsp. villosa (assembly GCA_039602395.1). Lineage (NCBI taxonomy): Eukaryota > Viridiplantae > Streptophyta > Magnoliopsida > Asterales > Asteraceae > Deinandra > Deinandra increscens. The sequence continues at coordinate 32,448 of JBCNJP010009028.1, forward strand.
TATCAATAACCCTTCTCCACAGTTTATTCGGCTCCGAAACATACCTCCAAATCCACTTAGCATTGAAACACTTATTCGTAATCTCTAGAGGAACGAGACCCAAACCACCATCTTTTACCGGTTTTAAAACATTCTCCCGGGCCACCCAATGAATTTTTCTACCATCACCCATTCCCCCACCTCCCCATAAAAAATTCATGCGAATTTTTTCTAAACAATCCACCACCTTTTTCGGGGCCCGATATAGAGAAAAGTAATAAGAGGGTAAACTTTCCATCACCGATTTGATAAGAACAATCCACCACCAATGGTTAACACTTCTATATATTTTGTTTGAATAGTAATTCATTAACCAACCACTACAAAAGAGAAACGTTACAAGTTAAAGACAGTTTAAGAGGGCTAATCTATGGAAAAAAATCTTACATCGATTTTTAAACCAAACAAAACTTCAATATTTTAATTCTAACATCACCCGATGATTAGAAGCCGATCCGTTGTTGAAAGTAATTTGGCTTTAGCCTAATATGTTCAAACACTCTCATCAGGGCGTCCAAGGTAGGCGTACATGTCCGTTGGTTGATTTGAATTTATACGCAACACCTACCTGATGGAGACCCCAAATCACGGCGTTTTCCCCCTTCCAGTTACTAAATGTCTTATTGTTACAAACCTAACCCCGACGAGAATACAAAATCAAAGAAATCGAAATTTTATATGGCACGTAAGGCACCATTACTAGGGAAAGAGGCTAGGAAGCCTCGAGTATTAGTGCATAAGTGTGTGTTGTGTGTGAGGGATATCGTGAGTTTGAGAAGGCATGTCTAGGAGCATCTATGAACAAATAGCAAAGTAAGGCATTCTAACATGAACTAGTCATTGTGACACCTAAGGTATAGTCTAGGTTATCAATTTCCAATAACCTAAATCCCTATAGCCAAGGCTCTGATACCAATCTGTCACACCCCAACCAACGGCGGAATACGTTGGGGCATGAGGATTGTTCAGATGCTCGTGACAACTAACTAAAGTTACCAATATATAATAAACATGCCACTTGATTAAATATCAAAAATATAGTCTTACAATTCATGGGAAAATCCAACAACCAAACAATCCAAAACATAATAATAAATATTAGTAACTAGTCTTATTAGGTCAACTAGGTCCATATGCAATCCTAAGTGACATCATCAACTTCAAGCATTTCCTGCAACATGTATAATATAAAAAGTCAACTACGAGAGTTGGTGAGTAAACATAGGTTTAAATAGCATAAGTAAAAATAATAGAGATTCATGTAACATGTGAAATTCATAGATTATGTGTAACATGTTATAAAGGTGTTGTGTAACGAAACCTAGACATTTAAGAAATCAATCACCCATTGAAAATAAGAAT
>JBCNJP010009032.1:0-33751 GCA_039602395.1 Deinandra increscens subsp. villosa
GGCAAGTCATCAGTCTTGTGTTTATTGGTTTCTAGATGAAACAGTGAATCGTTGTACTAAACCTTTTAGTGCATGTAGGATTCAAAACACATGTGAGTACAACAAGTGTAGTTTAAGACTTCCAAGATGTGTGTAGGTATGCACATTTATTTGTAATTGTAATGTGCACCAGAATCGGTGTGACCATTCTACAACGTTGTAATCATCAGGTGATTACTCCTGTAGTAATTCGGGTGGTGAATCGAACTTATATGAACAAACGTCTGCTTGAAGCAGAGGATTGATTTGTTCATAAGGTTGTAGATCGAAAAGGCGATCTTCAATTGGTTCGTCTTGATTTAATTTTCTTGACGTCGGATAGTTCAAAGTCATAGGACTTCACGAGCTATTGCTGCGTCGTGCGTTGTCTCGTAATAATTACGATATACGCTTAAGGCATTATAGCTTTGATGGGATATGATAACTAAAAGGGTATCATGTCGCATTTAAGCTAGCCTTGATCAAATCAAGTGCACCAGGCTAGAAGGTATGTTGTTATGTGATTTTGAATTTAATCTAACAAAAGGTTGAATCAAATTCAAGGTAGATTAAAACAATCATGTATGTTTCGAAAATCAACCATTGTCAAAACATGTCATAATCAAAATCCAAGGAAAGCAATTTTGTTCATCCTGGAAAACAGCCAGGGAAAACCAAACAAAACAAGTTATGTTTAAAATCACCAAGAATTTTTTTGAACCGAAAACTGATGGCACGAACTTTATTTAGGTGCGAAAATCGCAGAGTAGCTCAGTGTCGTCTTGGTTTGCTTCCTTTCAGCTTCATGCACCTACAAAATGTAAAGTATGTCAAACATATATTTTGTAGGAATAAGTGAAGCATCATACAACATGAACTTATGTGTATAACTGAGGAATTACCCGGCTGGGCTTTTCCGCTTTTCACCTTGGCAAGATACTCTGGGCAGTTCCTTTTCCAGTGCCCCATCTTGTGGCATTCAAAACACTCGCGCTGTTCAGGCGGCGGTGCCTTGGTTGCCTTAGGCTTGCCCTTTTGGGAGCTTCCAGACCCTCTGGTAACAGCTGCCTTGCCTTTCTTCTTGTTCCTACGCCTACCCTTCTTTACCTCGGGCTTCTTGACGCCTCCTGATCGGATCGCGAGTACATCCGGTGCCTTACCGTTAACAAAATTAACTTCAGCGGTCTTAAGCATACCGTGAAGATCAGTCACTGTCTTTACCATGCTATGCATGTTAAAGTTTACCTGGAAAGGGGTGAAGGCACTGGACAGTGAGTGAAGAATCAGGTCAGTCGCCATTTCGGCGGGGATGATGTAATTCAGTTTTGCTAAGCGGTCGATGTAACTCTTCATCTTCAGGACATGAGGGCTGACGGGAGCGCCTTCGGGCATGCGACAACTAATGAGTGTCACAACGGTGTCATAGCGCTCTTGTCGGGCCTGAGTTTCAAACATGCACCTTAGATCACCGATCATCTGAAAAGCCTTCCTGTCAACCATGTTCTTCTGGATCTCAGAATCCATGGTGGCTAGCATAAGACACGCGACATTCTTGGCATTTGTTCGCAGTGTGTTATGGGTGTTTCGCGCCGCGGCCGTGTCAACTTCAGGTTCCTCAGGAACCTCAGCCTCTAACACGTTTTCCATGTTAGCCATTTTCAGGACAATTTTCCGATTCCTTTCCCAATCAAGGAAGTTGGCGCCATTAAGTTTCTCCTTCTCAAGGAGAGACTTGAGATGGAAAATCTCTTGGTTTGCGCGGTTAGCCATCTGAAACAAATATGCAAATGTTTTAGTGTTTCGATGTTTGATTCGTATTCAAGAATGGCAAACTAATCTTGAATAGGAATTGGGAATTCAGTTAGTTAGACAATTTCTCCAGACAGCGTAAAGTGCTTTCAAAATTTCTAAGTAGCTGAATGGACAACGGTTGTCACTTGGGACTGTCACAACTCCCGTTATGGGGCTTTCGCGAACGGATCAACGAAATACGTTTAGCCCCATCTATGCCCACCATAGGTACGGTGTTGAAATACTCCATACAGGTGCGGAAGAAAACAGTAGTTGTCCTAGTGGAGGTGTGCGTACGGTGTTGAAATACTCCAAGTACCTTGGAAGATACCCTAAACACCACGTGCGGTGTTGAAATACTCCAACACGGATGTATCGGTCAATATGTTCCAAGTTAGACTTGACATAGGATGGCATAGACTACCGGTTTTAGGTTTACCAGATAGGATTATTAGGTCATATTTTAATATTTAATGTGACGACAAATTTTATTAATCCTATCTCACTCGGGACGATCATTTAAATAACCTAAGTATTAATGATCTATGTGTTGCGAGACGATAACCAATTTTATTGATGTTCGATTACTTAATCGAAAAATTCGAATTTAATGTCGACTTAAATTGGTTAATAAATTTTATGAAGTTGTAATAAAATTAGGACTTTTATTTAATCAATTGAAAAATTAGTTTTATATCGATAAAACTAAGTTTGGATTTTAGTTGGCGCGTTAATCAAATTAAGACAAGCAACCAAAACGAGCAAACACACATTTACATATCCGGCCATGCTGGGGCTTCGATATTGTCACAGCCTATGACAATATCGAACAAGGGCAAGGGACATAAAAGTAAATCAACCACGAGAACAGAAAACTCCCTGATCGATTTAGTTGCTCCCACTGGCTTCAACAAGCTCCTGCGCGTCATCTGGAGGCGTCGGTTTCGTTTTGACTTCTAGCCATTATCGAAAATCCCATCAAGGGATAATCTTAAATGGGTCCTTGTATCAAGCTCTTCTTGTTCGTCCAGACGAAGGTGAGCGATAACAAATTAAAATAAAACTATTCTATTTTAAATAATTACAACTTTGAACCCAGTAAAATTGGGCCAATCCAAAACTAAACAACATAAGACAAAAAGGGCCAAACCATAATGAATCCATGACAAAATTGAATGGGGTTGGGCCGAATATGCACGAAAGATAATTCAATCAATTATGTAGAATCGGATTATGTTTAGTGGATCCAAATCGACTAAACACATTAAAAGGCGATTTATACAATTTCGCGACTTTCGGGTTCAGAACCACAGTTCGCGAAAGTACACCGGTTTAAAATCGACCGGTTTGGGTTTCATGTGGTGATCAAGGCTCGATACCACTGTTGCGTTACGAAAGTGACATTCGGGTCTCGGTAATATCATTTTTTTAATTTGGAAATAATTATTCATGATAAATAATTATTTAATCAATTACCGAGTAAATTAAATTTAAATTATTAAATTAACACTTAATTTAATATGCAGCGGAAACGTTTTAATTTACTAACGCGAAAATCAGTTAATTAACGTAAACCAAAATCAACAGGATTCGACGATCACCATAACGCTCAAACACCAGAAACGCGCTAAAACAAACGCGACATATTCTTAAATAAATAATCAATTAAAATCTAAACAAAACAAGTTTAGATATACCTGAGCGGTGATTCAAACAAACGCTTGAGACACCGGAAGTCAACGGGTGACGCTAGGGTTTCGCAGAATGTGATTCGTCTAACGAATCTGACTTTCCTCGCGGATACGGATTTACTACGCGGTGAATCAGGCACCGAGAAAATCTCGTACGTCGGATCAGGCACGAACTAGGGTTTGCGGACGACAACGGAACACGCGGGAGACGCGGTTTGCGGTTAAGGTTTGCCGGCGGTGAGACCGGCGACGGCGAGGAGTGGCGACGGCCAACTCGGGCGGCGGCTGCGAGCGACGGTGACGACGGCGGTGTGCGGCGTTTGGCTGTGGCTGGGCTGCGGACGGCGGTGGCTCGGCTTCTCCGAGCTGCTGCGGCGGCGGCTTGGTTGCGGCCTGCTGCGGCGGCTCGGTAGTAGACGGCTGCGGCGTTACGGCGGCGGCGGTGAAGAAGGAGGGCGCGCGGGGGCGGCTCGGTGAGCAGCGGTCGGCGACGGGACGACGGGGCAGCGACGGTGATCTAGGATTAGGGTTCTCGTGATCGGATCGTCGGAGAACAAGGGAGGCGGCGGCGGCGGGGTTGTCGTCGGCGTCGGAATCGTGAGAGGGAGGAGAAAAGGGGAGGGGGGGGGCGAAAATCTCACCTTTTTGGATTAGGGTTTCGCCTCCCTAATCAGTTATATTTATAACCGATTTAGTTTCCGTTTAGCCCCTTGATTTTACCTAATCCTTAATCGAACCTTTTTAATTTCCAAAAATTAACATTTAAGTCTTTAAATGTTTGTCGCTTGCCGAATATTAGTCAAACTAATAATTTGTCGGTCTTCGTCCATGACGTAAATAATATTTAACGTCTTTTGTCGCTTAATTAATCTTAATAATTAATAGTAATTTAAATAAGTAATTAATTATTTATCTATTAAACTATTTAATAAACAAATAATTAACTCTTCTGCGAATTTGCCGGTTATAAAAGTAAGCGGTCTTAAATACCCGTTGCCTCCAGTGTAACTCTTACGGGTCTTAACCGGGCCGGGTACTTGATTTAGTCGGGTCTGGACACCTAAATCCAACAGTCTCCCACTTGGACTGAGCGTGACTATTAATCAAGATACAGTCAGAGGTGCTCTAGCTACACGTGGCTGTCCAACAAGTCATGACACTTCAAGTCAAAACAACCAAGGCATATCAATAAACTTATGATATAGTTTAGACTTATGGCATTTTTTAAGTCATCAGATCCTTTCTGTATGAGACATCAATCGAACTAGAGACATGGATTTATTCATTCTCTATCATGTTCGATCATTGTATTTCTCGTTTTTTCTGTTCGAAGTGGTCCAATCAAACACACAGTAAGTTTGGCTAAGGCCTTACACTTAACACTTGGAACTATCGAGAGGGCCCATGATGTCAAACTGTTGCATTAATGCAAGAGTACGATATCCCATATTGACTACATACAACTCCCACTAAGCTTCAGATCCGTTCCAAAAGTAACCGTTATGGCTGGCAGTTACGCGACAACGTTAAGCTACAATCAAAGAATGTTCTTTGGCAGACGGGAGGTCGATCATGTATCTCAGGTCGAAGGATACCGTTGAGTATACCATCAATCAGAATTGTCTTATGATTAAATCCATGAAGACACTTTGATGCGAGTTACGTCCTAACGTCATTCTCTAATGAGGCCTTGTGAGTCTGGAAGTCAACACCTTGAGTTCAAAGTCAGAATAGTCTTGCTTCAGGCGCTGCTCCCGCAATGTCTGATCGACTACGGACCTTTAGAATATTGACGAAATATTCATGGATAACAAAAACGTATAAAATTCGAACGCGTTACGCAGAATTCAAAGTCCCGTCTAACAGCTTAGAGGAGATTGAATGATATGGTGCAAACGATAATGTTCGACATCCAACACTAAAATCGAATATCGATGTGATGCAGAATTCATGCACTATCCAATAGTGTTATTTCACTGATCTGACCTGATCATTGAAAACTATAAACTCGCAATCATTTCCTCGAGTTTCGTTTTAGGATTGTCAATATCTGTTGTTTCTTAAGATTCAGTGTTTATCTTGAACAGTGAGTCTTCTTAAGTGAATTGAACTTGTGATAATGTAGTACCCTTGGTAAGCTTATGTACGACTGTGTTATCACTTGAGCATGTTAACCGACTATTTACAGAGTCGAATTAACCCTTTGAATGTTTTACGGCATTCTTAGTTCAGATTCAATTAAGGTGGCTATCAATGTTCAGTGAGTACAATTGGTACTCGGTTAATGAACATATATTCCCTTTCATCAGTGTTTAGTAGTGATGATGTGATTTTCCATCTATGGTCATGGCGTAACACTTTACGGCAACATTCCATGCAATATCCAAGTATTGGATTTATTTTCGGATCACATTTAGTATGATTCGAATCGTTTCAAGAGATTGATCGTATTAATGGTTGCTCAGGCATTTGATGATCAATACTTAATTTAATCTTGAAACTTATAATTATTTGAGGTGTCATTTAAAATTTTACTCCTGTAAATTTAAATGATCTTTAGATCGGCACTTGATCGTTATTCCGGTAAGGATCAGTGGCGATGCTCCCACTTGCTTGAGGCAGATTGACATTCCCTATCATCATTCTTCTTTCAAACCGTTTGGATATCAAATTTGCACGAAGAAAACGTGATAGTTAAATTTCGTTTCCAAGAACGAAAATGTTCGACTCCGTAATATGTGGTACGGAAATCGAATGCTTAATATCCAGATGTTATGACTTACTCATAAGTTATTTCAGAGTTTGATAGCATGAAGATGCATTCGTCTATGATCGTTTGAAAGTATCTCGTGGTGGTCGAGATGATGATTTATTCTATCGGATTCTCGGGTCCGACATTAGAGGATGTTTCCCTTATTCAGGTAAGGTTAACATACAAACTCTAATTAGAATGTCGTTAAGCAGCAATCCATTGTTGGTGAAACATTGTTGGTCTGCTCGTCTCGTTTGGATGCGAGAGTTGCATTACATGATCCAGTGATTTATCAGAATCACCTTTCTCTAGATATTTAAAGATCTAGGTTTGGACATGTAATTACTAAATTCCACCTTCGCAAGATACTGGCCTTGGAATTGGAAGTTAGTTATGCAAGTGATGTGTGAAGGGGCGTTATGGTTACAGAAAGTCAAGGGCTTTTGTTGTGGTAAATCATCAGTCTTGTGTTTATTGGTTTTTAGATGAAATAGTGAATCGTTGTACTAAACCTTTTAGTGCATGTCGGATTCAAAACACATGTGAGTACAACAAGTGTAGTTTAAGACTTCCAAGATGTGTGTAGGTATGCACATTTATTTGTAATGGTAATGTGCACCAGAATCGGTGTGACCATTCTACAACGTTGTAATCATCAGGTGATTACTCCTGTAGTAATTCAGGTGGTGAATCGAACTTATATGAACAAACGTCTGCTTGAAGCAGAGGATTGATTTGTTCATAAGGTTGTAGATCGAAAAGGCGATCTTCAATTGGTTCGTCTTGATTTAATTTTCTTGACGTTGGATAGTTCAAAGTCATGGGACTTCACGAACTATTGCTGCGTCGTGCGTTGTCTCGTAATAATTACGATATACGCTTAAGGCATTATAGCTTTGATGGGATATGATAACTAAAAGGGTATCATGTCACATTTAAGCTAGCCTTGATCAAATCAAGTGCACCAGGCTAGAAGGTATGTTGTTATGGGATTTTGAATTTAATCTAACAAAAGGTTGAATCAAATTCAAGGTAGATTAAAACAATCATGTATGTTTCGAAATCAACCATTGTCAAAACATGTCATAATCAAAATCCAAGGAAAGCAATTTTGTTCATCCTGGAAAACAGTCAGGGAAAACCAAACAAAACAAGTTGTTTTAAAATCACCAAGAATTGTTTTGAACCGAAAACTAATGACACGAACTTTATTTAGGTGCAAAAATCGCAGAGTAGCTCAGTGTCGTCTTGGTTTGCTTCCTTTCAGCTTCATGCACCTACAAAATGTAAAGTATGTCAAACATATATTTTGTAGGAATAAGTGAAGCATCATACAACATAAACTTATGTGTATACCTGAGGAATTACCCGGCTGGGCTTTTTCGCTTTTCACCTTGGCAAGATACTCTGGGCAGTTCCTTTTCCAGTGCCCCATCTTGTGGCATTCAAAACACTCACGCTGTTCAGGCGGCGGTGCCTTGGTTGCCTTAGGCTTGCCCTTTTGGGAGCTTCCAGACCCTCTGGTAACAGCTGCCTTGCCTTTCTTCTTGTTCCCACGCCTACCCTTCTTTACCTCGGGCTTCTTGACGCCTCCTGATCGGATCGTAAGTACATAGGGTGCCTTTCCGTTAACAAAATGAACTTCAGCGGTCTTAAGCATACCGTGAAGTTCAGTCACTGTCTTTACTATGCTATGCATGTTAAAGTTTACCCGGAAAGGGGTGAAGCACTGGACAGTGAGTGAAGAATCAGGTCGATCGCCATTTCGGCGGGGATGACGTAATTCAGTTTTGCTAAGCGGTCGATGTAACTCTTCATCTTCAGGACATGAGGGCTGACGGAAGCGCCTTCGGCCATGCGAGAACTAATGAGTGTCACAACGGTGTCATAGCGCTCTTGTCGGGCCTGAGTTTCAAACATGCCCCTTAGATCACCGATCATCTGAAAAGCCGTCCTGTCAACCATGTTTTTCTGGATCTCAGAATCCATGGTGGCTAGCATAAGACACGTGACATTCTTGGCATTTGTACGCAGTGTGTTATGGGCGTTTCGCGCCGCGGCCGTGTCAGCTTTAGGTTCCTCAGGAACCTCAGCTTCTAACACGTTTTCCATGTTAGCCATTTTCAGGACAATTTTCAGATTCCTTTCCCAATCAAGGAAGTTGGCGCCATTAAGTTTCTCCTTCTCAAGGAGAGACTTGAGATGGAAAATCTCTTGGTTTGCACGGTTAGCCATCTGAAACAAATAGGAAAATGTTTTAGTGTTTTGATATTTGATTCGTATTCAAGGATGGCAAACTAATCTTGAATAGGAATTGGGAATTCAGTTAGTTAGACAATTTCTCCAGACAGCGTAAAGTGCTTTCAAAATTTCTAAGTAGCTAAATGGACAACGATTGTCACTTGTGACTGTCACAACTCCCGTTATGGGGCTTTCGCGAACGGATCAACGAAATACGTTTAGCCCCATCTATGCCCATTCTGTCCACATGCCGACCAGAGGTACGGTGTTGAAATACTCCAATACCAAAGGTGCGTGTAAAGAAAATGGTAGTTGTCCTAAGTGATCAGTGTGTGCGTACGGTGTTTTAATACTCCAATACGCTCACCTTGGAAGATACCCTAAACACCACGTGCGGTGTTGAAATACTCCAACACGGATGTATCGGTCAAATATGTTCCAAGTTGGACTTGACATAGGATGGCATAGACTACCGGTTTTAGGTTTACCAGATAGGAATATTAGGTCTATGTGTCGCGAGACGATAACCAATTTTAAATAACCTAAGTATTAATGATCTATGTGTCGCGAGACGATAACCAATTTTATTAATGTTCGATTACTTTATCGAAAAATTCGAATTTAATGTCGAATTAAATTGGTTAATAAATTTTATGAAGTCGTAATAAAATTACGACTTTTATTTTAATCGATTAAAAAATTAGTTTTATACCGATAAAACTAAGTTTGGATTTTAGTTGGCGCGTTAATCAAATTAAGACAAGCAACCAAAACAAGCAAACACACATGTACATATCCGGCCATGCAGGGGCTTCGATATTGTCAGAGCCTATGACAATATCGAATAAGGGCAAGGGACATAAAAGTAAATCAACCACGAGAACAGAAAACTCCCTGATCGACTTAGTTGCTCCCACTGGCTTCAACAAGCTCTTCTTGTTCGTCCAGGCGAAGGTGAGCGATAACATAATAAAATAAAACTATTCTGTTTTTAAATAATTACAACTTTGAACCCAGTAAAATTTGGGCCAATTCAAAACAAAACAACATGGGCCAAACGGGGCCAAACCATAACGAATCCATGACAAAGTTGAATGGGGTGGGCCGAATATGCACAAAAGATAATTCAATCAATTATATTGAATCGGATTATGTTTAGTGGATCCAAATCGACTAAACATATTTAAAAGGCGATTCATTCAATTTTGCGACTTTCGGGTTCAGAACCCTAGTTCGCGAAAGCACACCGGTTTAAAACAACCGGTTTGGGTTTGCGTGTGGTGATCAAGGCTCTGATACCATTGTTGGGTTACGACAGTGGCATTCGGGTCTCGATAATAGCATTTTTTTATTTGGAAATAATTATACATGATAAATAATTAAATTAATTACCGAGTAAATTAATTTCAAATTATTAAATTAACACTTAATTTAATATGCAGCGGAAACGTTTTAATTTACTAACGCGAAAACCAGTTAATTAACGTAAACCAAAATCAACAGGATTCGACGATCACCATAACGCGCTAAAACAAACGCGACATATTCTTAAATAAATAATCAATTAAAATCTAAACAAAACAAGTTTAGATATACCTGAGCGGTGATTCAAACAAACGCTTGAGACACCGGAAGTCAACGGGTTACACTAGGGTTTCGCAGAATGTGATTCGTCTAACGAATCTGACTTTCCTCGCGGATACGGATTTACTACGCGGTGAATCAAGCACCGAGAGAATCTCGTACGTCGGATCGGGCGCGAACTAGGGTTTGCGGATGACGACGGAACACGCGGGAGACGCGGTTCGCGGTTAAGGTTTGCCGGAAGTGAGACCGGCGACGGAGAGGAGTGGGGGCGGCCGACTCGGGCGGCGGTGATGGCGGCGGTGTGCGGCGTTCGGCTGCGGCTGGGCTGCGGACGGCGGCGGCAGCTTGGTCGCGGCTTCCTGCGGCGACTCAGTAGCAGACGGCTGTGGCGGTGCGGCGGCAGTGGCGAGGGAGGAGGGCGCGCGGGGGCGGCTCAGTGAGCAGCGGTCGGCGGCGGGACGACGGGGCAGCGACGGTGATCTAGGATTAGGGTTCTCGTGATCGGATCGTCGGAGAACAATGGAGGCGGAGGCGGCGGTGTTGCCTTCGGCGTCGAAATCGTGAGAGGGAGGAGAAAAAGGGGGGGGGGGGCGAAAATCTCACCTTTTGGATTAGGGTTTCGCCTCCCTAATTAGTTATATTTATAACCGATTTAGTTTCCGTTTAGCCCCTTGATTTTACCTAATCCTTAATCGAACCTTTTTAATTTCCGAAATTAACATTTAACTCTTTAAATGTTTGTCGCTTGCCGAATATTAGTCAAACTAATAATTTGTCGGTCTTCGTCCATGCGTAAATAATATTTAACGTCTTTTGTCGCTTAATTAATCTTAATGATTAATAGTAATTTAAATAAGTAATTAATTATTCATCTATTAAACTATTTAATAAACAAATAATTAATTCTTCTGCGAATTTGCCGGTTATAAAAGTAAGCGGTTTTAAATGCCCGTTGCCTCTGGTGTAACTCTTACGGGTCTTAACCGGGTCGGGTACTTGATTTAGTCGGGTCTGGACACCTAAATCCAACACGGCGACATTGAGGAGACATTCGGTCGACTCATAGCTGTCAACATGAAGCTTAATCCGGCCAAGTGCTCTTTCGGAATGAAGGAAGGCAAATTCTTGGGGCATATAGTCACCGACCAGAACATCATGGCTAACCCTAAAATAATAAAGGCCATAATGCAAATGAAGGCACCACAGTGTCTGAAAGAGCTCTAGTGCTTAAACGGTCGACTAGCTGCCCTCCATCGTTTCATCTCCAAGTCAGCAGAAAAGTCGATGCCTTTCTTCCGAACCCTGAAGCAAGCGTCCGACAAAAAACATGTCCTCTGGACCGAAGAAGCTGATAAAGCATTCATGGAACTAAAGCAGAGCCTCACAGCTCTCACACCAGTCACCACGCTAGCAACAGGAGAGGAGGTGATCCTCTACCTCTCTGTCGGCACCGAGGCCATAAGCTCGGTCCTATGCACCGAGCGAGCTGATCAAAAAGTTCCAGTCTACTTTGTGAGCAGAGCAATGGAAGACCCTGCAACCAGGTACACCAAAATTGAAAAATTATTATTAGCTCTAATCCACACTGCCTGGCGCCTGCGCTAGGGGTGTTCAAAAATATCCGAGTCCGAATCCGTATCCGAATTATCCGAAATTCCGTATCCGAATTATCCGAAAATTTCGGATATCCGGAATTTCGGATATCCGAAACTCGGATATCCGAAAATTCGGACTTGGACTTGGACAAGAATTTACAAAATTTTCGGATGTTTCGGATACCCGGTATCCGAAAATTTAAATAAATTAAAATAAATTTTATATTAAAAAATAAGGAATTATTGAATACTTGGACTATGTTTATTTGTTTTGTCGTTTTTTATGTCGAACTTATGTTTATTTGTATTTGAAGACTTGGAATATGTTTATTTGTTTTGTCGTTTTGTCGTTTTTTTTTTTGTTAAATTGTGGTTTTTTTAAAAAAAACTGGATTTTCGGATATCCGTTTTAACTATCCGAGTCCAGTCCGAAATTTCGGATATCCGAAATTTCGGATATCCGAAATTTCGGACTTGGACTTGGACAACGAAAATTGATATCCGAAATTTTCGGATACCCGAAATTCGGATATCCGAAATTCCGGGTATCCGGTTTTGAACACCCCTAGCCTGCGCCGATACTTTCAGGTTTACAGGATTACAGTGCTCACAAATTACCCCCTCCGGGAGGTAATCCAAAGACCAGAAACATCAGGCCGGTTCGCAAAATGGGCTATCGAACTCGGCGAGCACGAACTACACTTCAAACCCCGAACAACGATCAAAGGGCAGGTGTTGGCCGACTTTATAACAGAATTACAAGTCGGCCCCAGCACCGACAAACCGACAGTCGAAGACTACCAACCTCCACCACTAATCAACGACACCGATATCTGGACTCTATACACAGACGGAGCCAAAAACAGCGAAGGTTCGGGTGCCGGTTTAGTCCTGGTCGACCCACATGGGGTCGAAGTAACATATGCCATTCAGCTTGACTTCCCAAGTACAAACAACGAAGCTGAGTACGAGGCATTGTTGGCAGGGTTGCGATTAGCAAGAAAGATGAACGTGAAAATGCTAGCTGCACGAGTCGACTCACTACTGGTCACAAATCAAATAAATGGCGAATTTGAAATCCGAGGCGAAGCAATGCAAAAATATGCTAACAAGGTGAAGGAGCTAACTTCCCAGTTTGAAGGATTTGAGATCACACAAATCCCGAGAAGTCAGAACAAGAAAGCCGACGCGCTAAGCAAGCTTGCGTCCCTCGCATTCGCCCACCTTACAAAACAGGTACCAGTCGTGATCATCAATAGTCGAACCGACGAGATCCAGGAAGTGCTCGAATCCGATACAGTAGTCCCCAATAGTTGGATAACACCAATCCGGAACTACTTATCACAAGGCACCCTCCCTGACTCCTCACTAGAAGCGACAAAGCTGAAAGCTCAGGCTCAACAATATACAATTCACAATGACAAGCTCTACAAGAAGTCATACCTACAACCACTGCTGGCATGCTTGACACCCGAAGAGGGAAATTATGTCATAAGGGAGATCCATGAAGGAATCTGCGGCACACACTCTGGTCCTCGGTCGATAGTAACCCGAATAATGACAATGGGTTATTACTGGCCTACAATGTATACCGATACCGAAAAAGAAATACAGAAGTGTCGAGGCTGCCAGATGCACACAAGTGTACAACGTGTACCGAAGCACAACCTAATACCGGTAACCTCCCCATGGCCCTTCTACAAATGGGGCATCGACATTGTCGGACCCTTCCCAGAAGCACCAGGCCGAATCAAGTTCCTCATTTTTGCGGTTGAATATTTCACCAAATGGCCGGAGGTAAAGGCTGTAGCCACCATCACTGGCAAACAAGTCATCAACTTCCTCTGGGAACAAATAGTTTGCCGGTACGGCTTACCGGGAAAGATAGTGTCGGACAATGACAAGCAGTTCGCTGATAATCCATTCAAGGCATGGTGCCAGGAGTTGCAGATCACACACGTGTTCACCTCGGTCGCACACCCACAGTCGAATGGCCAGGTCGAACGGACGAACAGGTCGATCGTTTCAGGAATCAAGACTCGACTCGGCGAACAGGGGAAGAACTGGCTAAACGAATTACCAAATGTTTTATGGGCCATACGCACCACCGAACGAACCAGCCACAGGCACACCCCATACAGCTTGACCTTCGGCTCCGAAGCTGTCATACCAGCCGAAATCGGCATGCCAACCTACCGAACAGAGAACGTATCGGAAACTACCAATGATTCAGAGTTGATGGTCAACTTAGCTTTAACGCAAGAGCGCCGAGACATGGCCGCAATCAACGAAGCAAGATACAAAAAGCAAATGGAAAAATATTACAATCAAAAGGTCCGGGAGATCACCTTCCGACCTGGAGATTATGTTTTCCGACACAATGAAGCCAGCAGACAAGAAGATCAAGATAAATTAGGACCAATGAAGCTCATGCCAAAGGCTCCTACAAACTGGTAACCATGGAAGGAAAGGCTGTTCCCCGACACTGGAACGCAATGCAGCTCAAAAAATGTTATTTGTAAACTGAATACTCATTCTGTTCGACACACTTATTCTAATGGTATTTTAATGAAAGTCGACACGAAACTTTTCTCATTTTTATGTCTCTCCACACAAACAAGTGCGTCTCACTATAATTGCTCGAACCGACTGGCTAATGTTGGCTAGATTATAAGTAGATCACATATTACATGATTTATAGACTCATATCAGTCATTTCGGTTACACACGATCATGACAAGATTTATCTAACTTCATAACAAGGCCGAAAGAACCTTGTAGCTATCACTCTATGGGTAGGTAACCGTGTCGGCTAACCACAATGGGTAACCGACCGACCCGACACTCATCCCATAAGCGATAGCCCTCGTAAGATGGTTATCCGTACCGGGCTATACAGGGAAACGCCCCGTCGTTCATCTCTCACAGCTCTTATTAGTGGGTGACCGACACGCTCCCAATCCTCCCAGTCGGCATGTTAGAACCGACACATGGAACATTGGGCATAGATCGGACCACATAGACCGAAAGACTTCGGTCGAACCTAGGTATAAAAAGCGCAAAAACATGTTTTAATTATCACACATCCATAACAAGTCTAGTAAAAACATAAGACTAAATACATTCGATACCGACACGCTCGTATCACACGCAATTGAGGTCGATAGCAAAAACATTGATGAATGTTCACTCACTCCCTCACCTTTTTATTTAATAGACTCAAACATTGAAGTCGATTACCGACGCTATACATTCATACTCGGCCATCACAAGACAAAGTCGAAGCAAGGAGTAACATACTCTCGATTCATACAAACAAAGTCATTTCTATTGTCACTTATTATAAGTACTTTGAAATAAACATCGCAAACACAATGTATAAAATATGAACATCTTTCATTGATAACAAACCGACAGGCATTACACAACAAGCCAACAGGCATTACATTACAACCCAATCGGGTGAAAGACAAAACACCATTACAAAAACCTATCTATACAGGATTGGTACCGGAAGAAGCATTCGGCTCATTAGGAGCCGTGATCATACCAAAAGGCTCCCCGGCCAGATAATCAACGTCGGGGTCGACAGCCTGAAACTCTGCCCGAGTCTTATTCAAGCACTCAGACAAGCTGTCATGAAAGTGCGTGAGCGTACGGATCTTCTACTTAGTCGTAACGAAATCAATGAAATACGAGATGAAACACAAAGACTAAATACAAATGAGCTTTGTATTAATGTAGGTCCGGAAACAACAACTAATCACGATATTTTAATCACAAACGAGTGCGGAATCCTCGTTTATGATTGATTCAAGATAGAGAAGAGAAGAAACACGAAGAATACGATGATTAAACGTTAAAAACCTAATCTTGCACACAAGATGAACTTGTCGGGTACAAAATAGTAAATCGTAAACCCTCTTCTCTCTCTAGAAATCGTAATCAAGCCCCTTTGAATAGTAAACTCATGGGGTTTATATAGCCATCCCATGAGTTTACTATTGGGCTCTTAAACCCTAATCATAAACCCAAGCCCATGCCCATATCCAATAGTAAACTAGCCTAAACATAATAATAAAACCAGCCTACTAATCTAATGAAACCCACTAAGCCCAACCCAAACTATTTAATATTACAAGCCTCATAATCTAGCCTCTACAATCTTCCCCTAGGCTTGTGATATTAAATGTCTTCGATCTTTGAAAATCTTCTTCTTGACTGGCTGGAAAAGATGCTGATGAAGATTCTTTCCACAGAAATCTTCACTGGGTTTCATAACGGGCACTTGGGACTTCCTCTTGGTCAGCATCAGCTCGAACTTCTTCAAATGAACAAGTTAATGAGATGGAGGATTCTCAATGACTTGCTTCTTTTGAAAGAACTAGTTCTTGCTGAATCTTCGGTAACTGTCTTGAATCTCCAAAAATTAGAGGGTAAATTTTGAAAACCTCCTAACTTTGGAGAACTTAATTGTTGATCTTCAAACTTCATGATCTCTGACTACTCTCTGTATCATTTTCTTTTTCAAAGATTTGACTTGAAATCTTCAGCTTCCCTAAACTTGTGAGCATTTTCTTTGAAAAACTTTTGAAGCTTTTGAAAACTTGTAAAGACACCAACAACTTCCACTGAATAGTTGCTTATTCAGATGGAAGTCTTGTCCGGCTGGTTCTTTAACTTGAGCAGTAGCAACATCTTTCTATCATCAACCTGTCTGACACAAATTTGAAAAATATACTCCACCAGACATTTGATGACTGGTCTTTGGGTTAGAAGGTAATTATCATATGTTCAGTTGATTCAAATTAACATAATTTTAACCAAAAACCCTAATATAGATTACGGGTTTTCTATAAAACTTCCCCTGAACCCAAGACCTCTAAAGACTTCCCCTTAGCTGATAACTTCCCCTCAGCTAAGGACTTCCCCTGAGATAATACATATTATCTTCGAGTTCCCTTTAGATACTATGTATTATGGAAGTCTTTTCAATAGATAATAAGTATCATCCTTGAGTTCCCTTCGGATAATACTTATTATCACATACTCCTTCCCCTAAAAATTTAGCAAGATCTGTCGGGGGCATATTGTCATGCATTAAAACCCATGAAAAACACATTTTGACTTCTCAAATCGACCTGGCCAAGACGAAAACACACAAAAAAGAACTTAACGACTCACACACGAAAGACATAAACTAAACAAATACTTACCAAACCAAACATGAGAAAGTTTACAAGGGATCAAACCGTATGAATCTGACTGAGGAACCTTTTTCAGCTTCAGTTACTCAACTAGTCCAGGTGATTGCCGGTATATTTGTCCGCTTTAAACTCAAACCCGTTTAATCCCAACCGAATGCGTCATGTTTAATATAGTACAATATTACCATCATGTTTAATTGTCCCCACACCCAAGCGTACACAGCAAAACCTACCCAACCTCAGAGTTTATTGAGGATTCACAAACCCCCAACTTGAGGAACCATGCACCACGGCTATGACTACCACTTATTTTCATTTACCATCAGTTGGTGATCAGGTCGGCCGTTAAGCACGCAAAGAAGACCAACTGAGTGATTATTTATTCTCTTTTGTTTTTCATATATATATATATATATATATATATTCTTATTATTTCTTTTTCTTTTCTTTTTCTTTTCTTTTTATTATGTGGTGTAGTCATGACAGCAGAGACATGGCGTGTGAGAGAGTGAATACTAGGTAATCACCACTCTCAACCCATTTTTGCCGCAAAAGAAGAGTTTCCGATCGTAAACACTGTTCCCGATGAAGATCTTCAAGAACAGCAGTCGTAAACACTCAACCAAACTCAGAAAATGGTCGTAAACACACAAGAACAGCAGCAACACCAATCGTAAACACCTCAAGCAGCTTCAAACCTTCAAAAACTCGAACCTTTTCCAGAAAATGATTGAATCCAATATCGTGAGAACCTCGAAACACACGTTCTTAGCTCTGATACCAATTGTAGGTCCTGAGACAACAACTAATCACGATATCTTAATCACAAACTAGTGCGGAATCCTCGTTTATGATTGATTCAAGATAGAGAAGAGAAGAAACACGAAGAATACGATCATTAAACGTTAAAAACTTGATCTTTGCACACAAGAAAACTTGTCGGGTACAAAACAGAAATCGTAAACACTCTTCTCTCTCTAGATCACGATCACGATCATAATCAGCTCCCTGGAAATCGTAAACTAGCTCTCCAAATCAGCAACCCAAATGAGGAGGTCTAGAGGGGTTTATATAGGCTCCCCAATGGGTTTACTATTGGGCCTCTTGAGTCATAAACCCAATAGTAAACTCAAGCCCAACCATAAACTAGCCTACATACAATAACCAAACTAGTCTACTAAACTAATGAAACCCTCTAAGCCCAGCCCAACATATTTAATATTACAAGCCTCATAATCTAGCCTCTACAATCTTCCCCTAGGCTTGTGATATTAAATGTCTTCGATCTTTGAAAATCTTCTTCTTGACTGGCTGGCAAAGATGCTGATGAAGATTCTTTCCGCAGAAATCTTCATTGGGTTTCATAACGGGCACTTGGGACTTCCTCTTGATCAACATCAGCTCGAACTTCTTGAAATGAACAAGTTAATGAGATGGATGATTCTCAATGACTTGCTTCTTTTGAAAGAACTGGTTCTTGCTGAATCTTCGGTAACTGTCTTGAATCTCCAAAAATTAGAGGGTAAATTTTGAAAACCTCCTAACTTTGGAGAACTTGATTGTTGATCTTCAAAGATCAATTGTAGGTCCGGAAACAACAACTAATCACGATATTTTAATCACAAACGAGTGTGGAATCCTCGTTTATGATTGATTCAAGATAGAGAAGAGAAGAAACACGAAGAATACGATGATTAAACGTTAAAAACCTAATCTTGCACACAAGATGAACTTGTCGGGTACAAAACAGTAAATCGTAAACCCTCTTCTCTCTCTAGAAATCGTAATCAAGCCCCTTTGAATAGTAAACTCATGGGGTTTATATAGCCATCCCATGAGTTTACTATTGGGCTCTTAAACCCTAATCATAAACCGAAGCCCATGCCCATATCCAATAGTAAACTAGCCTAAACATAATAATAAAACTAGCCTACTAATCAAATGAAACCCACTAAGCCCAGCCTAAACTATTTAATATTACAAGCCTCATAATCTAGCCTCTACAATTAACCACTGAGACCACAGAGTACATAGAGAAAATATGATACAGAAGCCTAGACTGTTATCACTACAATACAAGACGACCTATTTATAAGGCTGAAACCGGACTGGCCGAACCTCAGGTTCGGCCACAAGCTCGGAGCTGTCCGAACTCCAGGTTCGCTGGGAGTTCGGACCTCAGCAATCTTATGTGATCCGTCTTACATTCGATACTTCACATGACGATCAAGGACCATGTATCAACAAACTCCCCCTCGGCATGTGCAGTATCATCTTCTCTATTTAAACTTGTATCTTGTATCTTCAATCAAACTCTTCCTCGATCTTGACGATGAGTTCAATCTTGAATACTTGATATTGCATCGTGTGTAATCTCTTTATCAACAAACTTCAGAAGACTTGAAGTTGTGATGTTCTCTTCCCACTTAGAAACCTGCCAACATAAATAATCTTGGTGCAAAATGTCTCTTCGAGACTCCAAGATATTTTGATTTTGAAAATGATTTCGTATTTCGTGTTGATCAATCGAGAACAAATAAGAAACAAAATCTTTTTGACTTTTAGAAACTTTATATCAAAACACACCTAAAATCTTTTTGGTATTTTCTGATAAGAAAAGTAAAACAATACCGAATTAGACAATATTTTTGTGTTTTGTGAGAAAGATCACAACTTGGGATCATATTGGTCATAACATGCTGAACTACATTTCAATTTCGATTATTGAAGCACATTAGCCATGCCGATTGCAGATATAATTTGTCCAACTTTAAACTCTGGCACAATCGTACTCATAACATCTGGATATGTTAAGGTATTGATTAAGCTTGCATTGACCAGTGTACCCCACACTATCAGACATACTCAGATATGTTTTTGCTCATCACATTTTTGTGATTTCATTTGTGATGTTAATCACATAATGGTTGTAATCATGATATAGTCAACTGTGTTCCATGCAAAAAGAAATGAGAACGTTAAATCGTCTACCTTAAGGTCGATCTTTCGATACGCAGATAAGGCCTCGGATTTAACAAAATAAGAAAATAAAACAAGTTGAAGTTGTATAACTCAACAACAATCAGGTCGGTACTCCCGTACACGCAGAGAAAGTCCGATGAGTTATACGAAACACTAAAGAAAATAAAGCAGAACGTTAAACGAACAACGATCAGGTCGGTCTTTCGACACGCAGAGAAAGTCCGATCGTTTGACAAAATAAAGAAAATCAAACAAGTTTAAATCTTTGCAAAATGAACACGTGTTTACATAGTGACTTCTCATTTTATTTTTCACATATCTTTTTCTTGATATATCATGAGATATGCATCAAGATGTTATCCACTAGGTCAAGAATCAGATTTAATGTATAACACACTATTTTTGTATTTTTGCAAAAACAAACTCCCCCTCAGAATGAGACGGAGTGAAAAACAAGAAAAATTGATCAACCAACACGAATACTCACAGTTTAGCCTTTTTAAAAAAACAAAATTGATTTTGAAATCCAATTTAATAAAAACAGATATTTCACAATCAGCAATTTTCCAATCACCGAAGGGTCTTCCTGAAACACCTGCTTGACACCAAATAAAACATTAGATGCTTTGGGATCGACCCGATGCAACAGCGTCGGGTCGCCCGGTGTCTTCCACAAAGTCACTGTTGGCTTTGGAAACAAATTTTGGTTTCCATATCATTGTAGATAAAAATTTTGAATCGAAACCGGAAAAGTTTGCAACTGGCGTCTGTGATGTAGAACCAGACGACTTACTAGTTGATCTACTCTTTGGAGACCATGGTTCATCAAAAATTTTACCATTATTATCCACATATTTTGCATTTGTATGAACATATGCAGTCGTCGGACAATCTGCAGCCAGATGTCCAGGTCGACGACATGCATAACAAATTATCTCACGAAACTTTGGTGAGAACTTGGAAAAAGTATTTGGTTTCCAACTATGATTCATAGCAGGAGAATCATAGTAACCAAAAGAATGATCAGAAGTAAATGAATCAAAGAAATTTGCAGATGAATCATACCTAGGAGAACGTTGTGGTAAAGAATACGAATCACTCGACGAACCTCCAGAATGATAACATCGATTTCTTGATGTAGAAACATGCGGCTTCTTCTGATGAATTTGCTTGTGCTGGGTCTGAATAGATTGTTTCTTTGATTGTTGTTGACGTCGAGGAACATGCTGAACAACAATTTTCTTTGATTTCTTCGTAGTCTATTGCACTAAAACATCCTTGACTTCATAACCCAAACCTTTATGCTTGAATCCAGAACCCTTTGTATATCCAGATGAAGAACCAGAAGCATGTCTCTCTTTAGCTTCTCTAGTGAATTTATCTTTGATGTCCTTTAGTTTGTTCTTTTCAATCCAACCTTTTCCTTCATCAGGTGCAGAAGAAGTACTTGAAACAATTTTATTAAAAATTTGTTCATTTTCCAGAAGAACAGACTTTGAAGTAAACTTCGGAGCTTCACCCAATGGTTTTGCTTTCTTCTTAGACTTAGACTTGTGCTTCTTAGGTGGAGTGACAAACTTGGAATAATCATGCAAATCGTCCTTAGGATCAAGCGGAGCAGATGTAACTGCAGATAAATCCACCGGTTGAGGAACCATGTGAATATCATCTTTCTTAGAACTATCGTCACCCTGATCCTGTTTATATAAGAAATTTAACAATGTTGGTGACAAATTGCAATTCTTCACTTGTCGTTTTAACTCCAAAATTTCTAACTTCAAATCATTGATTTTCTGTTGAGCATCAAACACTTCCTGTTGTGATTTAATAAACTTTGCGTTAAGCTCATCATATTCATAAATCTGCACTTTACGAATGTCACATTCAGCAAATAATTCTTCAAGCACACTTTCTCTTTTCTTTTTCTAAATCTCAATATCTTTTGTTAAAACTTCATTCTTATCACGATAAAGAACATTTTCATCTTGAAGCATAGAGATCTTATTTTGAAGTTTCTCAATTATATTTTCCGATTCAATCACAAAAGAATTTGCCTTTTCATACTTCTGTTGAACAGGATAAGCCTTGTTGAACAATGCCTCAAAATCTGCAGCAACATCTTTAGCTTCAGCTTTTGCGTTTTCACATTCAACCAACAATGTATCCTTTTCTTTCATCAAATTCTTGTTAATCTTAGTAAGTTTTGCACACATTAAACATACTAACAAACTTCCATTCTGAACTTCTTCCATGTCACTTTCATCCCCTTTGTCATATATAACACCAGAGCTTGTTTTAGAATCAGAATCAGAATCAGTGATATTACCATCACGTTGCTTATTCTTGAAAACACCATCACAATCCTTTTTGTCTGACAATTTATCACTTCCTGATTCCAAACCACTCGATGCAGAATCATAGGATTTAGAATCAGTAGAATCTGAGTCATCCTTCATAGTCTGAATGATTGCATATATCTTACCTTTTTCTTGCAAATCATTCCATTTATCCTTAGCGGAACAACCCACTGTGAGTTCAAGAAACAGCTCTTCTGAAAGACCAGACTTAATAATATCTCTGGCTTGGTGTTCAGTATTTATGTACTCTCGTTCAGATAAAGAAAGATGTCAATGAAGTTTGACATAGCCATCGACAAAAGTTGGCCATGCAAATTGCTTAGCAACTACTTTCCAGAATTCTTCAAAATGTTCGTTGATGTAAACCTCAAACTCAACTTTCCATTTATTATAATCTTCCCATTTTACCAAGATATGTATCATAGAACTAGCTTATGATGCACTCATTTTCGAAAAAACTGGTTATTGTTCACTCCGAACCCCGTCCGAACCTCCTCCGAACTCTCACCGAATCTAGTCCGAACTTGGCTACGCCGAACTCTCTCCAAACCTGACCTTCGGACGATCAACAGAATCTAGACCGAACTCGTTCTCCGAACTAGGACCAAACTTCCACCGAACTCCGTCTGAACCTCAAGTTCGGAGCGGTTACTCCGAAGTTGTCCGAACCTCAAACGAGACAGAATTCTCTCAACGTCATTTTCTCGAATTTCAACGTTTTTGACTGGAATTTTCGACAGGAATTCAAGCAAACATAATAGAAACAATCTAGAAACAAATTTTTGACGAAAAGCACACTCAAGACGATCAAACGAACTAAAAAATGATTGACATTTTTGCAAAAACGTGAGTTTAAACTCAAAACTCTGAAAAAACACTGATTTTCGACTAGTAGAGCAAACCTAAAGCTCTGATACCACTTGAAAGTGCGTGAGCGTACGGATTTTCTACTTAGTCGTAACGAAATCAATGAAATACGAGATGAAACACAAAGACTAAATACAAATGAGCTTTGTATTAACCACTGAGACCACAGAGTACACAGAGAAAATATGACGCGGAAGCCTAGACTGTTATCACTACTATACAAGACGACCTATTTATAAGGCTGAAACCCGACTGGCCGAACCTCAGGTTCGGCCACAAGCTCGGAGCTGTCCGAACTCCAGGTTCGCTGGGAGTTCGGACCTCAGCAATCTTGTGTGATCCGTCTTGCATTCGATACTTCACAAGAGATCGAAGACCTCTCTCTCTAAGGCCGACACCTTATCAACGTCGACATTGGCATAAGTTATCCTCAGGTCACCAATCTCCTTCTTCAACTGACCAACTTCGGCCCTCTTGGCCGAATACCGAGACCTCAAGATATTTAAGCTCTTCTCTAACCTGGCATTGCGCCGAACCATGCCGACGCCGGCGACATAGGCACGGGTAAATTTAAACGTCGCCCTTCGGCGAGCCTCCTCCGGCGTTTCCTTGTCAAGCTCAGCGCGAGCACCTTTCGGGATGCTCAGGCGAGCAAACTCTCGGCACAGTCTTGTAGTTTCAAGCCGAGAGCCGTTAGTTATCTGCCACTCTGGCACAAACACTTGCTCAGCAGCGGCAGGGTCAACCTCTCGAATAGGCGACGAGGCAAAATCGATGTCGTCCACGACAAAAGTGTCAACCTTCGGATCCGATGAGTGGGCAGACTGTCTCAATTGGTCAAGCACCGTTTTCCGACCAATGTCAGTAAATTGAGACCCTTGAGCCTGCAAATCAAGGATAAAACTGTCATAATCACCAGACAGTCGAGAGCCATACAAAGGAGAGGGAGAGATACTTACACTAGCCGCAGCATCATCGGCTTTCTTTTTCCTCTTATCCGTAAGAGAAATCTCCCCCTCCTCCGACTCCTCATCGCCTTCACCACCCAATGAAAAAATGTCAACTTCCGAATCTGAAGCCTCATCGCGAAGCTTGGGTGCCTGTTTCTAGGCCGAGCCCCCTCTACGCACCGGCATTGACTTTTGCCGACGGCTGCTCTCGGCACCCTTACTCCCGGACTCGACATCAAACACTTTCCTCTTCCGGGAAACTTTGTCTTTCTTCGTCTTGCCAGTTTCTTCATCGGCAAGGACGTTAGTCTCACCACCGATAGCAGACCCAATCAAAGTCCTATTACCATCAGTAATAATGAAGTCTTCATACCGACGCCCAGCAATCTCGTCAACGGGGCTCCTCTCACCTTCGGCCAGCGGCTTGCTCCCTTGAACGACATCGAATGGATCGTCCAAAGTGATAAAATCAAGAATGTCCATATCTACACAAGGAAAGAAACAAGATTAGCAAGAATAACAAGAGGAATAAACGACTACAAATAAAGAAAAGGTCGACAGGGTAATACCCGACCCTCAAGCGTAAAACACGGTTTCTCTGTTTTCGACAACCAGTTACGACTCAAACCAGTCAATATTAATACCCTCTCAGGGTACTTCCTCAATAGGAGACTAAGCGCCGACAGTCGCCTCACCGTCTCCATATTAAACTCCAACTCCGAACGCTTCCCTTTCTTGACCGTAGTCGACTTCCAGGGGAGGTCGACACCCATAATTTTATCAGACACAAAGAAGAATTTATCCTTAAAGTCTTTCAAGTTCGTCGGCAACCAACCCAGATAACATGGGCTAACAGAATCATCGTCATACCTCTCCCGACGCTGTTCAAAACAAAACCAATCTCTCTGATGGTTTTTCCTATAAAACCGATGGAAGGCACCGGATGTCGGCTCCCTACCCAAGGGCCAAGGCCCAGCAAGTCGCTTCAAAATGGGTCACCCTAAGAATAGCATTCGGATGCAATTGACTAATGTGGACCATGTTATGCTTTAAGACACTTATAAAGAATCTAGTCAAAGGAATCCTCAACTGGCCGACGCTAAAAGACTTGGTATACAGACCGGCCATGTTATCGGGAGGGGTCCTAATGGATTGGGTCGACGTTGGGAGTATAGGGTTCAGCTTGTCGGAAATACCGAAACGCTCAATATGTTCGTCTAAATCCGCCTAGGGGTGTGCAGAAACCGGGAATGTCCCGTGAATCCCGACAACCCGAACCGAACCGGATCGTCCCGTCCCGGATTTCAATTGGCGGGTCGGTACTCGGGTATTAGATTTTAACATTCATGGGACTTGGGTCGGGACAGGTACGACCCACGAAAATAGATACTGTCCCGTGAATCCCAAATTTTAATAGTTAATTACTTAATTAAATAAAATAGGTCTCCGAATTTTAATAGTTAATTGCTCTTTTAGATGTTTTTGAATTGTTTTTGATTATTTGAATTGTTTTTGGGATGGTTTAGACTTGTTTTTGGATGGTTTAGACTTGTTTTTGGATGGTTTTTGGATGGTTTAAACTTTATGGTGCATTGGTAAGTTTACATATTAATCGAGGTCCAACTGAAAGAGATGTTTATTTCTTGCTGATGAACATCTAGCGCAGGGATTGTTTACAAAAGAACTGGGTCTTTTTTTTTGGGCTAATTTCGGACAAAAGAATTGGGTCTTTTTTGGGCTAATAAAAATTCGGGACACTTGGGACGTCCCGTTAAACCGGACCGGATTCCCGTGAAATTACCCGACCCGAATTTTAATTCATGGGTCGGGATTCGGGACTGTTTAGGGACAATTGGCAGGATCGGGTTCGGGCCAGGTCGGTCCGGGTCGGGCCGGGTTCGTCCCAATGCATACCCCTAAATCCGCCTGAGTAAGCGTAGACCTAAAGTCCCTAATCCCTAAAGGCGCCATAAAAGACGCGATGATATAAAGAGCAGAAGAAGGAACGTACCTGCTGAAAGTAAGAAGACGACGAACAGATGTGCTAAAAGCGAGACGGAAAACCAAAGCAGAAGGATCAGTCGAAGGAATTTGGAGTAAAAAGGAGGATTGCGGTGGTAAAAAATGAAAGGTAAAATAAGTATTTATAGAGAAAAAAACCTAATCGACGGTTGAGTTACCACCCGTCCCATCATAGGCCGTCACCAAAGCCCACAAAAGGCCCAACACGTGTCCAAAGCTGTCATGCATTAGTGTTCGACAGGCGTCGGCCAAGACACATGGCCGACACCGACATCTAAAAGCAGACTACAAGTTTTTTCTCTTAGTCCGATAGTGATGTCCAGACCACCACATACCGGACTGGGGGGCTGATGACGTGTGTCCGTGTCGGATGATGTCACGAGGAAATAGACACACGCATCCGACCCAAAACACTACACAAGTCACGAGTGTCGGCCTCGCAACCTGCCGGCCGACAGACAACACAGGAAAGAGAGTCGGCCCTCGTCAGGGTCGACACACAATGTATGTCAAGGGTCGACTACAAAGGAGTCGACCAACCATCCGCCCAGTGTCGGCTAAATGGCACATACGGTAGCCGACACTCGAGCACGACAAAGGAGTCGACCAACCATCCGCCCAGTGTCGGCTAAATGGCACATACGGTAGCCGACACTCGAGCACGACAAGTCCGAGACGGACACCACAGACCAACGCTCCCACAATGGCAGGTCGACGTGCCGACACCCGACCTGACTACACATTTAATGCGATTACTCAAAATATATACTGCAGAAACTTGGCACAGTCCAAGACACATACCTGCAGCATACCCCCTTTGGGCAATTAGCATTAATGACGATACAAGACAAAGGTTGAGGGTTATAAATACACCCCAACCACCAGGTTAGATTCATTCAATGCGGTAGCTTCGACTTGATTACACTTAATCTCTCGAAACGCATACTTATTCTCACGCCCGAGCTTGGTCGCAGGACTCCCTGTCCTGCCCTCCAAGAACAACGGTGTTTCTTTTTTTTGCAGATAACAGCCGAGCCGAGACCCTCCTAACCGAAGGATGACTATTCTCTCTCACTTGTAGTCGTCCTATCAGAGTAGTTCGTCCTAGACTTCGGTCTATCTAGCCACTCTCGGTAGCCCGATTCTACATAAGTCATTGGAATGGTGAATAGGGATGAGAGCTGTGGAGAGTAGAACCTTCTCCTATATAAGCAAATTTCGTTCCCTCTACTATCGGTACATGATGACTGTGAAATGGCAAGGTTTTGGATTGATTGGGAGGTAGGATTTAGGTTCAATTTGATTTTGGAATTAGTGAAGCACGAGGAAGGAAGAGAGCATGAAACATTGCCATTCGGTTACTCTTCAGTCTTCTCCCTTCACTTTTTCTTTTTCTTTTTATAAAATTAAAAGGGTAAATAGGTAATTTCATATGGAAAAGGGGATATATGTAATTAAATTTTAAGCTTGGGTATATATGTAATTAAATGGCTTAGTAAGAGTATATATGTAAATGTTCCTATAAAAATATATATATGGATAGTTTTTATGTGAAAAGAATTTAATTTTTTATTGAATTATTTACTTTCAAAAATCTCACAAATTGACACATAGGATTTATCATTAAATGGCTTAGTAAGGGGATATATGTAAATGTTCCTATAAAAATATATATATGGATAGTTTTTATGTGAAAAGAATTTAATTTTTTATTGAATTATTTAATTCAAAAATCTCACAAATTGACACATAGGATTTATCATATGTGGCACACTTTAAAACATGACATTTGTACTTTAAAAACCCATGTTTAATAGTAGTATAGATTTGACTTCTAATTTTAATGACATTACACAATCTTTTTTTGTTCCTTTTTTTCCTTTACGTTACGTATAGCAATGTAACTGTTTTGTGATCTCGAGTTATCCCCTTGATAATGTGCGAATAGTAAATCTAGTTTGTGTAGAAAAGTGATTACAAAACTAAAAAATAATAGTTAGAAGTACGTCTAATAGTCAATATTGTTACTTATGTATTCTATGTGTAAGGTCATGTGTAGTCATTACGCGGTCACAACGTTTTGCCTCAAAACGCCCCGAAAACATCGACTACGAGGGCGTTTTGGGGGCCGTTTCCACCGATCCGTGGTGATTTCAATGGCTTATTGACCATTTTTTTTTGGAAATTCTATGTAAATCCCTCTCCCCCCATACCATTTTCACCACCCCCAACTTCATTTCTACCCATATTCTCTATCTTTCGCCTCTTTTTTTCTTTTCTAAAGAAAACTACATCATCTTCTTCAACCTCTCATATCTTCTACGTTTTTTCAATAATGGAGGATTTATCATCTTCATCTTCTTCGTCCTCATCTTCTAAAAGTGATTTCAAACAACAAGGTGCCGAGTTGTTCGTTTCTTCGGTTAGACCCACCGTGGAGTTTGTCGTTCTGAAGCTTCATCTAATATTGTTAGACGACGGGAACAAGTTATGTGTGACCAGGTTGCGGCGAAAGCCCTTCTTCTCGAATATTATTTTAACGAAAATGCAACAACGCGCAGTTTTTTAAACGTCGGTTTTGTATGAAAAAACGACTCTTTCTCCAAATAGCTAGAGATTTAGAAGATAAATTTGAATACTTCTAACAAAAATACGACGTGAGGGGTAAATTGGGTTTCACTTGTATTCAGAAGTGTACTTCCGCGATTCGTCAGCTTCCTTATGGAACTGCTAGTGACTCTTGGAACTAATATCTGGAGATGACGGACAAGACATCTCGGGACACTCTATACGAGTTTAATGGAGGTATTCTAAAAAATTATACATTTTTGGTTATCTTACTTATTATTTTACAAATCATATATTTTTTTATTAATTCATGTTCTATAGTTCTAGTGTTTATTTTATATTTATTAATTCTGGTCTTCTTTTGTTAAGCTATAACTGATTTGTACATGAAATGGTATTTGAGGAGGCAAACATGAAGATAAATTTATGAGTGGGACAAGTGTGTACATGGATTATCCGGGATGCTCGGTAGTATTGATTGTATATATACTGGGAGTAGAAAATTTTTCCTACTGCATGGCTAGGTCAACACCAACGAGGTGACCATCCATATCCAATAACAATGCTCGAAGCTGTTGCAACACATGATATGTGGATTTGGCATGTTTTTTTAGTGTCGCTAGTTCAAACAACGATCTAAACGTGTTGAATCAATCGCATGTGACGTTTGACACTTCATAAATGGACACACACAGCCTTCTTCGTTGATTGCAAACAACATCGAATATGACCAGGGATATTATCTTACTATAGGGATTTATCCAAAGTGGTCAACATTTGTGAAGTCATTTACGTGCCCACATCCTGATGATCAAAAAAGGTTGTACTAGAAAAAACGACATGAGTCAACTAGAAAGGATGTGGAACGAATATTTTCTAGGTTAAAAGGAAAATGGCATATGATTGGCAATCCTTCTCGTATTTGGCATAAGGATAAAATTCGGGATGCCATGTATGCGGTTCTAATCTTGCACAACATGGTTTTAGGACTATAGGAAAGCGATATTTCAAGCATAAAAGAAAGACAACATCCCACGAGTTCAAATAAGTGAGCAAGAAAAACAGGTTAATCGTATGAAGATACAAAACACTAAGATCAACAATATGTTGAAAGCGAATTTAGTTAAACATGTTTGAAAAAAATCATCCGCAATCTTAGTATTTTATGTAATTTTTTATTTATTAGGATTTTTAATGTATTTTTTAATTTAATGCAATATTTTTAATTTTAGTTACTTTTTATTATATTTATTATAAAACTGTTATATTATTAATATATTAATTATTAAGAATAATATATAAAATATAAAATGAATAATTAAGTAATTATTACATTTCTGCATATAATAATTATCCATTACACCACTTTTTTACTTTCACTCAATTGCTTGCGTAAGAACATGCGTGATATATATGTTCGGCACCATCGACTTAACATACAATTCTCGTTTGAAAACGAATACGAAAGAAGTATTTATACTATAGAAGTAATTGATTAGTCATCACACATTTTTGATGAATTAAGTTGTTCGCATACGTATGATTCAGAACCTGTCTTTGTTTTATTCATAATCGCAAATACACACTAATACACACTTTTCTGATTCTATTTCTAAGAGAAGGGTTATTAATTTGGTTTGTTAGGAAGGATAAGAAAGAATTATAGCTATTAGATTTTCAATTAAATAAAGATTTATGCCCTAAAGTTTTTCTATGTAAAATTAAAGAGAAAAATAAAAGAAAACAAAAGATGAAAGGGTATTTTTAATTTGTTATGAAGTTCATCCCATTTTTTAAACCTTCATAACTCTTAGATACAACATTATTTTTTTTAAGTTACACCATAAAAACTAACGTTTTTTTATCTTTAAAACACGTACAATGTTGTTATATATATAAAAAAAAAATTTACTCTTTCGATTGTTTCAAAATGTTCATTGGGTCATTGTGTCAAAATGTTCAGATTAATGTATCATATTGTGACAAAAATCGAAATAGTAGTTTTTTTTATCTTATATATAACAACATTATATTTAATTTTAACACAATGATCTGAACATTTTGACACACTAACATATATATATATACATATATATATGGTATGGTTATAATACAAAGTACTTTTTGCGTGAAAAGTGTGAGAAATGAATGATGTGTTAGATATTAATACATAATATTGTCTTTTTATTTTATTTTTTTGTAAATATATGACACTATATATGGATTTTTTTCCATTATAATAGGTCATATATTTATCAAAATTAAAATTATAGAATAACAGAATATACTAATATCCTAACACAATGTTTTTATAAAAAATCTTAATAAATAGTATTTGGTGGTGCTTGATATCCAATGAATGATGTTTTCTATTTTAGGATTATCATATGTTTGTCAAAAACACAATTAAAATATAACACCATGCACTAAAATCCAAACACCATGCACTTCTCACACTTCTCACGTAAAAAGTACTTTATATTTTAACCCAACACTATATATATATATAGGGTTAGGTTCAAATGAGAACTTTTTGTTTTGAGAACTTTTGAAAACTAAATCTCAACCACAAATTTTAGGGGGGCACTACAATTCCTGGGATGTGGGATACATGTAAATAAACTTATGGCTCAAATTAGTTCTTTTTAGTTCTCAAAACCATTTGGTTCTCAAATGATCATCTCCCTATATATATATATATATATATATATATATATATATATATATATATATAGGGTGAGATTCATTGTAGACACCCTCATAAGTGTAGACAGTTAGACACCCTATTTCACATGTGAAATTACTTTATTTTACATGTGTTTTCACAAGTGAAATTTTTTTAATTAACAATGAGAAAAAGGAAAAAGAAATTAATCATAACCATTAGATCAAGAGATCTAATGGTGAATAAATGTGTCTACCTATCTACACTTATGGGGGTGTCTACAATGAACTTTTCAATATATATATATGTATATATATATAGAGAGAGAGAGAGAGAGAGAGAGAAAGAGAGAGAGAGAGAGGTTCAAATTAGAATTTGGTTTAGGTACGAAGGATAAAAAGAAATCTCAGGTATTGGATATTGATATAATAAAAAAGAAAATAGTATTAATTTGGTTTAGCCATCTTTGTTGACTTTTAATTAAATTTCCCCATTTTTTTAACATTAATAACTTTCGCATACGACATTATTTTTTTAGAAAAAATTAGACCATAAAACGAGCGTTTTTAATATTTAAAACGCGTATAGTGTTGCATTATATAAAATGAAAAAAAAATACTCTTTCAATTTTTGACACAATAAGATACAACGATCTAAACATTTTGACACAATATGACACAATGATCTAAACATTTTGATATAATATGATACAACGATCTGAACATTTTTGACACAATATTACACAATGATCTGACAATTTTGACACAATCGAAAAAGTAATTTTTTTTACTTTTATATATTACAATACTATACACGTTTTAAAGATAAAAAACGCTCGTTATTATGGTGTAATTTTTTAAAAAGATAACGTCGTATCTAATAGTTATGAAGGTTTAAGAAATGTGGAAAACTTAATAAAAAGTCAAAAATGTCTTTCATCTTTTTTCACTCTAATTCTACACAAAAAAATATCTTTGAACCATAGATCTTCATTTAATTGAAGATCTAATGGATATGAGTCATTCTTATCCTCTTACCCAAACCATATTTCTCACAAGAACTCCCTCTCTCTCTCTCTCTCTCTACATATATATATATATGGGTAAAGTTATTCTAAAAAAACTCTTTCACCTAAGAAGGCTAGGAAGCAATCACATGCTGACACGTGGACAAAAACACACTAACACATTATATATATATATATATATATATATATATATATATATATATATATATATATATATGTGTGTGTGTGTGTGTGTGTGTGTGTGTGTAGGATAAGGATCATGCGTAAATATCTTTATTGCGTAAATGTGAAAACAAATATTAAAACATCCATAACTTCTTCATACGTTAATGTCTTTTTATAAAAAATGCACAAAAAATCTTAAGAATCTATTATCCCTGATTCCGATTCTGAAAAAAAATTAAAATTAACATTTCATGATTTTTTTTTCTAATAATTCATATGTGTATCATTATTACTAGTAATGCATAAGGGGAGTTAACACTAGGACAAAGTGAATATCTAATCATTACAAAATACAACATTCATCGCCTAAGTATATAATTCATAGGCATAAACTAACAAATTTGACAAACTACCTTTTAAGTCAAGAAAGATCGATGACACACTCAAAGAAATGCACATTAGGGTGGAGGGAGGAGCCTCTACACATGAACTTAATTTCGAATGGTATGGGATGATGGTTAAAGCTTAGGGTTTCTGAGGTCTCAAGTTCAAAACTGATTTAAGGGAGTTTTTCTCAAATGGTGGTTTTCTCATTGATGGTGTTCCTAAGTGAGTCAAGTCTGAAGTGTCAAATCTAGTATAAACGGTTGCAATCCCGTCTCGAGAAAGCTCACTCGGCTATTGGAGATTTGACGTAGTTCAAACGCCGTTAAAAAAAGAAAAAAAAAACAATCAAACATGGTGAGCCTCACACACATGTTATATATATGGGAAAAATACGAAAATAGCCTCTTTGACCAACATTGAGACCAAAATAGTCAATTGAATTTTGTTGTCCTGAATATAGCCCCATCCCAATGGTCGTCCACTACCCTCCTCAACGGTCGCACGTCCGTTCTCAGAGCCAATCCCAGATTGCCACGTACCCCCCAATGGACGTCAACGACCATCCTTTTTCGGACACGACCCTTAATTTCATGTCCTCCGACAACGTTTGCAACGGTCGTCGACGACCGTCTGCCGCCATTGTCAGGGTCGTCGGCGACCGTGAAATAAAAGTTTCTAAATTTCATATTCTTTTAGGTCGTCCGGTGTCCGGCGTCTTGGACGTCCGGCGACCGGCTGTAGAGTCGTCCATCCTTGGACGCTCGGTCCATGGTCGTCAGGCGTCCTTCCGTAAGGTTTTTTTTACTAAACAAAAACTTAAATTATCTGTCTTGAGAATAAGTAAGACTTAAATTTCACGTCCCTTCTGACGGCCGTCAC
>JBCNJP010009034.1:0-13505 GCA_039602395.1 Deinandra increscens subsp. villosa
TCGTACTAGCGAGAGTCCTTTGAATCCGAGTGTCTCGAGTGGTTGCTCGATTCCCGCTAAGGTATATCTAACTTGCTTAGATATTTATTTCATTTATTTTAAAATATTTTATCTGTGTTTGTCGTGTACGGTGATTAATCCTGTTACAGTAATATTCGCGTGTTTATTTAAATCGTTTCCGCTGCGAAATTAATCTGGTATTAATTTATATATTAAATTGGTTTTAATCAGATAAAAATTAAAATCGGTAACCCGAATATACATTGTAAATCCCAACAGAGAAATATGGAGAATAATAGTCTTTAGATATAGTTCTCGATGAAGCATACCTTTTCACATTTATCTGGATTTAAACATGCTTCATATTCAATTTGTACGTCACGTTATCAAGAGTCAAGAGCAAAGGTGGACCAAGCTTTAGTAACATGTATGTATTTCTCCGATTCAAGAAGTGTTGTGTTTGATCTAACATTCAAGCGCGTGGAGTAGATTTAGAATGAAGTAACTGCAATATATGTATGTCTATATTTTCTAATTTTGTATTTTCTAATTTGTAACTTTTATATTATATTTTTGAAAGTATTTTTTTGAAACTTCAGCTCGTGATGTACGACTATCAAAGACTATTTATAATATACAACAAACTCTCATTTGGTTTTTTTTTTCTTTCAAAATCATCCCTAGGCTACATCCCCTCTCATTCCTTTAAAATTTGCATCTCCACTTGAAAAAAAATAGCAGACGTGAAAAATGGCCATCCACAAATGCGGTTATCCGACAACAATTAAGACGTCTCTACTACTAATAATAACCCAGATATAAATTTCTATTGTTGCTCACGCGCATGTGGATTCGTTGTATGGACAGATCCACCAATCTGTCCCAAGGTACTAAGTAGACTCTATAACAGTGAAGATGAGGGGCGGAGGTTAAAGTTGGAGAATAAGATGCTTAAGTTTGTTCCTCTCTTTACCTAGATTGTAGTTGTGATGTACTCATATTAGTGTCACAACATTTTATGTAGGGGTCCCTTTATGTAATCCTAAAAGTTTATTAGTTACGCTCTAGGACTATTTATGTTACTAAAAGCTGTGTTTTATTACTAAAAAGTATATAAACAAGGGTTAGGTTCACTTGAAAACCTCTCTTATCCTAAAAACCTAAAAACCCCTTAATTTTAGTATCTCTTTATAACTTATACACATTTCCCTCAATTCCCGTCCAGACTTAAACAAAACTAAAGGAAGGGGTAATTCTGGAAAATTACAAAATCAATAGCTTAAAGACAATACTCTTGTTCCTGTTCCTCAGTATTCCCCCTCTCCATCGCAAACCACCGGAACGACGATTTCACTTTCGACAAAGGCGGTCCAGTGACAACCGACGATCTAGGGTACAAATCTCGCCGGATAATCGGCGATTTCACTCCCGATGCACCAGATTTCAAAGAATCGATGGCCTACAATGTATATATCTTCAGCATTTGTTCATAATATGGTGATTTCTCAAGTTTTGGATCAAATAAAGTACATCAGAAGTTCATTGGTTCATCGTGGTCATTTCCAGCCGCCATTGTTAACATTCTTTTTTTAATCCTTCTAAATGACTCAGATCTGACAATCCTTCTAAACAACCCAGTCTTAAACGATCCAGATGGATCGCTTACTTGTTTAAACGACCCACTCGAAGAACCTAAATGAACCAGAAGGATACCGACTTAATCGAAGGTAAAAGATCATATTCGGTTTTTCTTTTTCTATCGATCTAAACGTTGATTCGTGGTTTAGATGGGTTTAATATCGAAAAATAATCATGGGAGCACTATATCAGTATGTAAGTTTCCATCTCTAGGGCATGAAAATTACGAAATCTCAATCTGTTCATATATTTCAATTGGTATTATGTAGAATATCAAATCATCATCTCTTCATTACTTGCAGCTAATTGATTTCATTTTATACAGAAATTGATCCAACAATTCGATTGCACATTTGCACAGGCATAATATTATATAAATTATATATATGCTACGTTTTCGCTTCAATTTTGATTTGGATCACGCTAATTATGTGTCTTGTTTGATGATTAACTAATGTAAGCATGTAATTAAAATCGAAGAAAATGTATTGAGTGAGAAAAAGTTGGTGGATCTTGTAAATCGAATAAAATATGTTTCAGCTTATGAGGATAAAGATGGGGACTGGATACTTGTTGGTGATGTTCCGTGGAGGCAAAGTTCCCCAAACTCGATTTTCATTTCAGTATTTTAAATCTACAGAATTATTCCAATAACTTTTTGGTTACTTGATTGATTTCAGGATGTTCGTTTAGACTTGTAAGCATAAACGGTTGATGAGAAGCTCAGAAGCCATTAATGGACTAGGTAAATATATTTGAGTTATGTTCAGAAGAAGCAATAACTCATGTGCGATTATGTTTTCATTGTCTTCTTCGTCGATGATGCAGGTCCAAGAACGAGTTGAAAATGGTCTAGTAATCGAAGAAGGTCGTTTGAGATAGCGCGGTTGATTTGTGTTAAATTTCTACTGAAGATATTTGTGGATTTTGATAGAGGAGCTTGGTGGATAATAACAGGTATAAAATTTCGCTATTTGATGTCGCAACTGCAAGAATGGGTTTCTTCAGTTTATTATATTTTTTGTTGAACCTCAGTCCTTCAAGAAATCAGACGCGATTTCTCTAAAACAAAAGCCGACAGCAGCAGAAATCGTCGTCGGCCTCCTCATTCCTTTCAACGACCCTAGCAAAAAACAAAAGGCGGCAGTTGTTAGTCGTTCCTTTCTGCAGCAACAAACCACATCAGATTTGCTCCGATTTGCTCCGGTGATTGGATCCAATTTTGATTTTGATAGGGTATTTGGCTTTCCATTTACTCTGGGTTTGTTTAATTTTGATTTTAATAGATAACAAGAACATTACCTGATTGGACCATTCATCTAAATGAGTCAAATGGATTGATGAACTGGTTGGGCTTTAAATGGGTTGCAATCAAGTTATAAACTTGTTATAACCTGGTTGCAGTAAACCGGGCGTAAATGGGTTGGGTTAAGGTTATAATATGTTCAGGACTATCTTGACATTAATCCTATAGATGTAGCTTAACTTTGTCTTAGTAAACTAAATGGTGGTAAACGTGTAAATGGGTTATAGTTTGATATTTTATGTGTTATATTTTTTACTTTCTTGAAGGAACGCAATGGAAGATGGGTAGTTAAATGATAAGAAACAAAGAAATTTTTATGTGTTATATTTTCCCCATCTTGTATTATCCACTTGCACTGTACAAGATGGTAGGTTAGAATAGAATGGAAAAGAAAAAGTATGATGTTAAGATGGTCATGTTTTAGAATTTGTTATGTATAACCTCAGAGGCATGTCTTTATCTGTCAAAAAAGTTTTTGAACAACAGTGTTTTAGTTCATATTAGACGTGGAATTAATTTTTTTTTGTTTCCATTTGCTTATTTTATTTATCTATGAACTTGGTGTAAAGCAGGTTCGTATGCACGGCGAACGAATTGAAAAAACTTGAGTAAATCAGTTGTTGGCCTGCTCTATTAGATAATTGTATATCATAAGGTAGATTTTGTTGTTACATACATTAAACATACAAAGTTATGTTGCATACAGTCATGTTGCATATATGCAACATACAGTCATGTTGCATATATGCAACATACATTCATGTTGAGTATATGCAGCATAGAGTCATGTTGCATATATGCAACATACATTCATGTTGAGTATATGCAGCATAGAGTCATGTTGCATATATGCAACATACATTCATGTTGAGTATATGCAGCATAGATACATTCATGTTGAGTATATGCAGCATAGAGTCATGTTAAGTATATGCAGCATATAGTCATGTTGAATATATGCAGCATAGAGTCATGTCGAGTATATGCAACATATATGTTGAGTATATGCAACATATATGTTGAATATAAACAACATATATGTTGAATATAAACAACATACAATTATGTTGCATATAAACAACATATAGTCATGTTGCATATACACAACACAACCATATTGCATATATGCAACACAATCACGTTGCATATATGCATCATAAGTATACACTTTTTTTGTTTCAAAGTTGTAAACAATATTATTTTAACATAATGTTGATGTGTAAATTTCAGGACGAAAAAGTACAAGATATATACCAAATCGTCTCACTTCCAGAATTTCATCTTAATGACACAAGTGGATAGAAACTCAATTAAATATTGGTGGGACAAATGGATTGACAACATTACTCTCGTGAATAGGTTCCCAGATTCATGTGATTGTGAGATAAATAAAAAAGTTAAAGTGATGGAAATGATACCAAGTCAGAGCCAAAGAAACATAGTAAATTGGACTTGGAGAGACGGTTCATTGCTTGAGCCTACAAGGGATTCATTAGTTCAACGTGTGATCCTGCTACATTGAATTTGATCGTAGTCTTGTAATTTTTGTATTTGTGAATGTGGTGTAAAATACCTACCTTTGTGCCTTGTTTTGGGAATTTGCATCTTGTTTGTCCCATTCAGTTAAATACACTGTGTTATGTAAATTGGAGTTGCATAAACGAAGAATGTGGGGATGTTGCATATATACAACATGTATTCATACTACATAAACATAATACAATTGAAAAAAATATGTCGACACATAAACCTAATAGATATTATATTGCATACACACACAACTCTAAATTCATAAAGTATAACACTGGCAAAGTGTAATATTTGTAAAACCACTACCTTTAATAGCAAGTAGATCGTCGCGAAGTAAAGTAAGCTTAACCGGACGGGATCTTAAACGATCTGCGCATCGAGTGACAATATTAATAAGCTTATATCTAAGTTTAGACTATTCGTTGTTGTTTATGTGCAACACAATTGTGTTGCATATATGCAACACAGGGGGGGGGGGT
Source organism: Deinandra increscens subsp. villosa (assembly GCA_039602395.1). NCBI lineage: Eukaryota > Viridiplantae > Streptophyta > Magnoliopsida > Asterales > Asteraceae > Deinandra > Deinandra increscens. The sequence continues at coordinate 4,954 of JBCNJP010009034.1, forward strand.
TGGCTAGAGTGCGGGTTAGTGGTTATATATATGCAATATAATTATGTTGCATATATGCAACATGGGTGAGGTGGGGGGGGGGGGGGGGGGTTGCGATGCGGGTTAGAGATTATATATATGCAATATAATTATGTTGCATATATGCAACACGGGGGGGGGGGGTGGGTGGGTGTGGGGGGGGGGGGGGTGGGATGCGGGTTAGGGGTTATATATATGCTAAATAATTATGTTGCATATATGCAACACGGGGTGAGGGTGGGGGTGGGGGTGGGTGAAGAGGAGGGGTTGTTGTAAATATATGAAACATGGAGGGGGTGGTATTGATAATATTGAAAATTAAATATTAAATTACTTTATTAACCTTCATTTAAGTGGTTTTTAGGTTTTTAGGCTAAGGAGGGGTTTTCACATGATCTTTACCCATATAAACAAATAGTAGTGAAATATGTTAAAATATAATTAAAAGTTAATTGTCATTTTCGTCCCTGGAGTTTATAAGTTTTAGCCGTTTTAGTACAAAAAAGGTTCTTTTCTCCTCGGCTTCCCTCACGTTTGTAATATTTGCCATTTTAGTCCATATCACTAACTGCAATTAAAAACTAACTGGAAACCAGGGGTATTTTCGTAAAACCATATTATTTATTATTTTTAAAAGCTTTTATCCAAAAAAAAAACAAGAACCCTAGATTGCTCAATGTGTGTACGTACGTCTTCTTCGTCTGCGCTTTAGAACCTTGTCACACACCTCAATTCTGCGCTCAAGAACCTTCAACCTTCGACATCTTCAGGGGCGGAACTAGAAAAGTTTTTGAGGAGGTCCACAATTTTTTTTTACGGATTCACTAATTTTAGATGTTTCAGTTTCATATAACGTACATAAAGAAATTTGGTCTATTACTTACTAAATAACTTTTAATGCAGGCGCGTGTTGCGGCACGACATTGCGAGTAAAGAAAAAAATAACCGATTAAAAAAACTTTACATGATTTGATAAAAAAATTATATACCGTAACATTGACAACGATATAATAGTAAAAAATAACAGTAAATGGCTATAAATGAAGAGAAAAGAAAAAGTAACGCGTGAAAAAAATAATATGACAAAATGTTTGCCAATTAAAAAAAGTCTATATTTTTATATATTTGTAATATTTTATTATAAAAGGGGTTTAAGATGAATGTATTTAAAAAGAATGGGTCTATAATAAATGTAAATTAAAAAAGAGGTGGAAAATGAAGTACCCTCATTTACTCTCCTCATTTATAGCATAAAAATTAATAAAGAAAGCTGGGAAAAAAAAATTTGAGCACAAGATTTGAACTTACACCACTTCAAAATCAAACAAGGGATCTTACCACTAGGCTAGTTACTTGTTTTATATCATTTTCACAAACTAAGTATTTATTAACTCCTCTTCATAATTTTTTTTATAAAAAACGTTCACATAATTTTCACTTTGCGTACGAGGTTGAGGGGGTCCACGGGGACCCCCTGGGCCTAATAAGGGCCCGCCGATCATCCATCGCAAATCACTTCTGAATCTTCGCCGTCTATCATCGCAAATCCGGTAATGCTACTCGTATGATTCCATGATATAAATGAAATCTTAATCAAATATTAAGTATTTTTTTTTGTTCAACCAGGTCGATCAACAAAAAACCATGTGAATCCAAAATACAAACCATATGTTAATTGCTCTATTCTTTAGATCGCATTCTAGATAATTTTTTATATATATTCGATCACCTGTATTATGTATTATATAAATAGAATTCTTGATATTTGCAATTAATAGGAGTCAACCAAAAGATGTTGGTATGCGTGCTTATAGTAATATAAACTAACTTTTTTAAAAATCAGATACTTTGAAAATCCATGATAATGAATGGATCTTTTTTGCAACTTTATTATCTTAAGTTTCATAAACTTAAGCAAGGAGAAAGTGTTCGGTCTAAGGTTTCTTTTGTCTTGTAGATGTTGTAATCGCTAGGCAAGGTACTGTACTCAAAATTTCTTGTATTGCCCAAAATACTCTACACAAGAAGACAACCAAGATGTTCCTTTTTGGTGCAAACAAAACAAATAGTTAATGTATGCACATATCATATTGTATCTTTTTTTTTTGTCACACGGAATAGTGAAGACTTAACCGCTTTGAGCCTTTGTTAGGATTATTGAAGACTTATTGCATCATATCGTCTTTCTTTGTTAGGATTAGTGAAGACTCACCTGTATTATATTTGTGGTTTTTGCATCCTTTTTGATTAATTATGCTTAAAAAATTGATGGGTTGTTGTTTATAAGGAATTCATGAAATTCGGTGGGAATTGAGGGGTTATTGTTGGGAATTCCCGAGACCGACGAGTTCGTGATTTGGTTAGATGAAACTCAACGTACCACTTACCGTTTGACCGTTCGCACAACACGGTGAAGTTTATGACTCGAGACTCTCATTAACCGAAGACATGGCATTAGTGACTTTATTATTCATTGTAACATTATTTATTTTGTCACTAGACTAGTTGTTGGTTATTTACTAGTTTGCCATTGTTAGGTTAGTATATATAGTCTTTCTCATGTGAAAAACTAAGTATGTATGATTGTATGAGGGAGAGAGCTTAGTCATGATACTTTGAAGTTGTGTGGGTTCATGAACACTTGTTCATGAACCTAGCATGAGTGGTGTAGGTAAACTTGTAATCGTTCAACTTCATCAATGATTATCTCTACATTATCTTGTTCTTCACTACTTCTATTTTATCCTCATCATCATCATCACATCTCACAACACCATTGTTGAAGATCCGGTTCATTATGTTCTTCTTGGTGTTTATTTGTTCTACAAAGACGAAGCTCACAAAGTCACCGATCCGCTTCCGCTGTGCCATCGGGGTTTGGCTTGGCTCACCGACCCCGGTTTCTACAATTGGCATCAGAGCCATGGTCGAAGAAAACGCAACAATTCGGTTGGTTTCTTCAACTTTGTGTTATCTTGCTTGTTTTTGTAACAAATAGAGATGCTTTTATCTTTTGAACTTTGGGTTTTGTGTTAGAAATAGTCACACATATAAAAGATGAGTTCTTGAGTTCTTTCAAACTCACCCAAATGTTCATGTGTTTTCCAGAGATCTTCAAGCTTGAAGATAGTTAGTTGGTCATTTGTTTGATTATATTAATTGGAAAACAAATTAAAACCCAAAAAGGTGAATAGTGAAAGAAGTATAGCCCATACTTACCTCACTGACTTTTGTAAAAGTAGCAACTCTACTTCACCTTTTTGTCAACCACCCTAATTTGTTTCTCTCTCCTCTTACACACATCACCTAAACACTCAACCCTTTATTCAACTTTATAGCAGATTTTATTTTGGTTGATTCTTAGTGTTTAAGTTAATTTATTTTAACAAGTGATGAAGAATTAAAAATCCTACGAGACTGCAGCTCGTTATATCAGCTTTTTACGGTTCTTATTTTTGAGAGAAAATGGGTTATATCACATTGGTTGTTATCCGGGTTTTGTTCAACTGTTCAGCCATCGAATCTGGGTTATCGATGGTCGGTCGCTAGTTCAAGATGAGTTTACAGGTTTACATCTTAAGGGTTTCTGGGTTTATGATACTCGACGATTTCGTGTGTGGATCGAAGTCCTTTAAGTTATAAATGACGATGGCCGATTAGCTTAAGCTCTATGAAGATGTCGAGGTGATCTGGGTTTCACGCATGGCTAACGAGGGAAAATGTAAATCTAAATTTTGTTTACATGAAATTATTGATGGTGACAGGGCATGGGTAGGGTTTACGAAAAAGACAAAAGTGTAGGTCTACTACTTTTCTTTTGGAGCAGTCAACCTACTTGTAACTGTTGCAAAAACTTACCCCACGTGATCTTCACCACCTTTCTTTCTCTTCGACTAACTTCAACAGAAAGAAGAAGTCTCTGAGATACCTCATGACCGACAGAACTTGGACTTCCGAGGTAACCTAAAAGTTCCGTGGGAACATATTCCGGAACAACCACCTTGTCTAAGAGAACACTGGTAGTTCCGGAGGAACCGGAAAAAGTTCCGGAGTAACCATTCCAGTCCGAGAAAATTGATTCCGGAGTAACCTGTGAAGCTCCGAGGGAAACCAGAAAAGTTCCGGAGTAAACTGTTGTTCCGGAGGAATTCGAAAACTTCCGGAGTAACATAAAATCTTCCGAAGTAACTCTTTTGTTCCGAGACAACTTACTCCGAAGATTCTCTACTTAGTTCGGAACACAAATTTTGTTCCGAGGGAACTTCAAAACAGGCTATGCTCGCCGGAACTTATCCAAGCCGTCGAGGCTGCTGCTGCTGCTTCTCTCTGTGTTATGTTTAGGGCACAAAAGAAAACCCTAGTTTACATGGCAGTTTAAGAGAATTCGACTTGGGCCTGGATATATCTTCTGTTGGGCTGCAATTTAAAACAACCGAATTGGGCCTGCTCTTCTTTATCTGCTGGGTTGCTGTTTCATATAAGTTGTGTTTGGGCCTATTTATTTCTTTAATCTATATGGCTATATTGTTGAGGAATTGGGCTGCGAAAATTAACAGCTTGGGCCAGTAGATTTGAAGGCAAATTGGAGCAGAAAATTAACAGTGAGCTACTGTTAAAGTTTATGGAAATTACTACAAGTCTAACGGAGTGTAAGCCGTTAAATCCATTGCAACAAATTGGTGTACAATCAAGGTACACTTGTAGAAATCAAACTAGTTTTTCTATTTGATACTTGCTTCGTTATAAGCAGACGTGTTTAGAAGTCGGTTGAAAAGTGAAGAATGTGCAAGTTTGGGAGTTTTTCTACATTGAAGAATTTGTTTGCTAATGTTGGATTAAGTTCTAGCTTTTGAAGAGTCCTTGAGCCATAACCGTGATGGTAAAAACAAAGGCAAAGTTGGAACTTATGACTTGTTGAGGTAATTTATTTGAAGTGGTACTATCTTTGGGTGATGCATCGGTTTGGTATTCTTGGCAAGTATTTTCAAGACGGTCGAATTATGGGATTAATTCTCTAATTCTTCTTTGATCTTTTATCTTGTTTACCTTTAACCACACTTAGGATGATGTTGACATCCTTAAACGTAGTGTGTCTTGTTAACTTTGGTAAACACCCTATGCACTTTAGTGCCTTGCGGAAAAGGCCGGAAGAATCAAAATTCTTTATCTTAGGGGGAGCTTCACAAAGGGGAGAAGATGAGTGAAAGGTTTGAAAGCGTATGAAGATTGTCTTGAAGTCAAGTTGCAAGAATATAAGGGAACCGATTGTCACAAGAGTTGAGTTATTTATCCGTTTGTTCATCTACCAAATAGGGTGAGATTGTTGGGAATTCCCGAGACCGACGAGTTCGTGATTTGGTTAGATGAAACTCAACGTACCACTTACCGTTTGACCGTTCGCACAACACGGTGAAGTTTATGACTCGAGACTCTCATTAACCGAAGACATGGTATTAGTGACTTTATTATTCATTGTAACATTATTTATTTTGTCACTAGACTAGTTGTTGGTTATTTACTAGTTTGCCATTGTTAGGTTAGTATATATAGTCTTTCTCATGTGAAAGACTAAGTATGTATGATTGTATGAGTGAGAGAGCTTAGTCATGATACTTTGAAGTTGTGTGGGTTCATGAACACTTGTTCATGAACCTAGCATGAGTGGTGTAGGTAAACTTGTAATCGTTCAACTTCATCAATGATTATCTCTACATTATCTTGTTCTTCACTACTTCTATTTTATCCTCATCATCATCATCACATCTCACAACACCATTGTTGAAGATCCGGTTCATTATGTTCTTCTTGGTGTTTATTTGTTCTACAAAGACGAAGCTCACAAAGTCACCGATCCGCTTCCGCTGTGCCATCGGGGTTTGGCTTGGCTCACCGACCCCGGTTTCTACAGTTGTAATATTAGATATGTGAAGAAATTAATGGAAAAAACTTCCCTTCACGTGCTTCTTGTGATGCCCTCACTTTGTTTTTATTTGATTTGTTTTTTTTAATGTTTATTTTTCTTTTGGTTTTATATACAAGTCATTAGATACAAGTCATCACATAAAGAATCAATACCTGTTGTTTTTATGTTAGATTTTGTTGCTGATTAAAGTCTCTTCGCAAGATATAGAGAAGAATTTTCACAAATCAGCAATGGGGGAAGATCGTTGGCGAGTTCGAGCAACTAATGAAGAATTCGACATTCATAATGCTTATGATGAGTATCCTACTCGATTCACACTTGAAGTTCACCATGGAGGTTGTTTTACTGATTATCCAGGAATTAAATATGTTAAAGGTAATGTTACTTCGATTAATATGGTTGATTCTTATGTTGTTTCCTCTAATATGTTTGGTAAAATTAAGGAGGAAATTGGTTATTCCAAAAAAGTTGGAATGAGAAGGCATTATAAAATTCCATATGTACATTTAGATCTAGGGTTAAGGCCATTAGCAACAGAACTTGAATTTAAGGAGTTGGTTAAACATGGTTTGATGCATAAGATTATTGAGGTTTACGTGGAGATGTTAAGCCCTTTGAATGTGGAGGATGCTAATCAAAGTCTAGAGGATGATGATGAAGATGAAGATTCTGACTACATAGTGGATGATGAAGACAATAGTCTGACTAATGTTCAAGTTGATATGGATGAATTTAGACATGCAATTGACTTTGAAGAGGATGAATTGAGTGATGAAGAAGATGAACAATTACCCGAAGAGGTTGCTAGTGATGAGTTTGATAGTGCTTCAGATTCTGATGATGCAACTCCATTAGAAATGGCATTACACATGGTTAGAAGGAAGAACAAAGGTTTAAAAGTAAATTCTGATGATGATTGTCCGTTTAAAGTCAGCCAAGTTTTTGGATCTAGACATGCCATTAAGGATATGGTTATAAGGCATGCCATTGAAACAAGAAGGCAATTGAATGTGTGTAAAAATGACAAAGTCAGATTTAGGGTAGTGAGTTTGGGGTCCAACCTAACACTTGGTAGTTCTGAAAGAAAAGAAAATCAGATAGTGGTAGGTGGGAAACATGTGGGGACTTCAAAGAATACAAACAAAAAAGTTGGGTCTTCAAGTAAAGAAAAGAAAAAAGCAGAAAAGAAAGAACCCACATGCCCTTGGGTTCTACACATCTCCTTGGTAAAAAAACTGGTTCTTTTACAGGAAAACAATTGAGAGCAAACACACTTGTTTACAAACAAGAGAGGTGAATTTATGTACTATTAGTTGGATTGCAAAGGAGATTGAACCTACTTTGAGAGTGAACCCTAATATACCACTTAGAAGTATTCAAGAGATGCTACGACAGAAGTTTCAGATTCAAATAACCCCTAACTAATCATATCTTTAAAGCCAAAATGAAAGCAACACAGAAGATTGAAGGAGATTTTAAAGGTCAATATGCAAGCCTAAGGGACTACTGTGATGAGCTAATCAGATGCAATCCAGGTTTTATTCAATTTATTAACTTGTTAATTGATTATTGTAATTGTAATTCTAAATTGCTCGTTATTGGTGATTAGGATCAACGTGCAAAATTGATATTGAATGTAACACCCCGACCAATGGCGGAAACATCGAGGTGTCACGAAAAGAGTATAAAAGCACAAGGATATAAAAGGAATACCATATTTTATTAATAATTCAATACTTAAACGTCTATTACAAGGCCGAATACATTAATGACACTAAGGACTAACTAGATCCAAGCTTCCTAGCTATAAAATGCTTGACTTCCTTAACCTAAAAAACACGCAAAAAGGGTCAACTATCTACATAGTTGGTCAGTCATAGGTTTAATAAAAAACAAGTATAGAAAACATTAGATAAGTTGTTTGCAAAGTCACCACAAGTATAAGTTTGTTTACGCACAATACATCACATAAACGGTACGCCTGATTGATGGTTCGCAAACCAACAATCGGTAACAAATTTTGTCCACGTGTTCAATCCCTCTCAAGGAATCTCTACATATCTTGAGTGGTTCCTCCCGGGAACCTCAGCGTTGGGACGATGACCAGTCCCTCCCAATTAAATACAACATCAAGCATGGCAAAAGTATGTATTCACACAATAGCATACAAATACATCCAAGTAATTGTATTTAATAGCATTTGACTTTGCATAGAAAGTATGAATGTTTGAATGAACAAAGTTTTGCAATGATTCATGATGATAAGCATACTATAAATTATGATTTACTTGAAAATAAAGTAATGATAAAAGAAAATGTTTATGCGTGTTTTCCACCCAAAATGGTTTGGAAACTTTAGAGAAAAGGGGGCCATGAACTCACCTTAGTAGTTGATTGCTAGCTTGGAGTGACAAGGAAGATTCAGTTTCGAGGAATTCCTAATCATAGGATTAATTGGTTAACCTAAAGTTACGATGACGATGAAATAGGATTTCTAGATAGCCTAGGGTTCTTAGATTTCTAGGGTTTCGGTGGATTTGATGATTTGGGGAAGATGATATGCTGATAACGTAACATCTTGAAGGTTGTAGATAAAATTTATACATACATA
>JBCNJP010009035.1:0-33729 GCA_039602395.1 Deinandra increscens subsp. villosa
TGGTATCAGAGCCATGGTCGAGATAATGCAACCTCGCGGTTGATATCTCAACTTTGTGTTCATATGCTTGTTTTTGTAACAAATAGAGATGTTTTTGTTTGTTTTTGAAAAGATTTTTAAACTCTTTTCTATATTCTTTTAAAATATTATTTATCTGCTCTGTTCTTGAAGACTTTACAACGTGTTCTTTGAGAAGAAATGAGTTTGAGTCTCTCTTCAAGAAATGCTCCATAAAATTATATGAATATTTAAAAGATTCAAGTATTCATTATATTTGAAATGGAAGTCTCGAGTATTTTAAAAAAAAAATGAACAATCTTTTGATATTGCTCCTTTCGAGACATTTGAGCAGATCATCACGTTACTTTTTCTCAAATTTTATGATATGTCACTATCATTAATTTGTTTTCTACTTCAAACCACCCAAGTCAATTGTACCCATCTTATCTCACACTCCCTCTTTTCCATCAGATACTTTCCTTACCCATACTTTCTCTCTCTTCAATTTCAAAACTAAACCTGGTTACACACACTCTCTCTCTCTTCGAAAAGTTTAAGAACAAACAAGACTCCAAAAGAATATATGTGAGCTGCTAAGGTTATACGATGAAAATCGCTGATCATGGAACTCAAAAAAAAAAAGGAAAGACGATATTTACGAGACTGCAGCTCGAAATCATCTGTTCTAACCGATCTGGGTTCATGTCGAAGATGAAGATGAAAGTGACGATGAGAATAGTCCATCGTTTTGGGTTATACACTGATGAAAGATGATAGGGTAATGAATATCAATGATGATGGAGATGAACGGTGACCAGACGATGAGAGTATATGGGTTGAAGACATCTGGGTTTTCATGTGAAGATGGTTGATATCTGGGTTTGGCAAGAACAAAGGTGACGGGTATGAACATCGATCAGACGGATCGATGCTAACTGGGTTTTCGTGAAAAAGAGGTTAACAGTGACAAGTCGTATCTAGGGTTTCTGATAATGATGATAAAGAAGACGCAGGTTGCAGGGATCTAGACACTCTTGCGTGTGTCGGAAAAAGAAAGGAGAATCAGAGTTTACTTTTGGCTTGTCGGAGAAAGCAGAAAAGGTGTTGCAGCCACTTGGTTTCTCTCTTCTGTTCCGTTTCATCCATCAGCTGGAAAGAACCTTCAAGCGGAAAACTACATCCGCTTCAACCGGTTCCGCCTCAACTTTGAGCGGAAAATTCGAGCGGAAACTTCGGCCGGAAACCTAGTTCAACCGGAAGTCATAGTTCAACCGGAACAGCGAGTTACCTTCAACCGGAACTTGAAGTTCGGCCGGAAAAACGACTTGAACCGGAGAATCGACTTCAACCGGAAAAACAAGAACCAACCGGAATTTAGGAATTTCAACCGGAAAGATGGTCTTCGGTTTTGTTCGCCATCAGGTCGCCGTGTTCACTTCTTCACAGCCTCTGTTCGAGATCAGGTCATCAGAGAATTTTTTTTTAATTAAGTTATCTCATCGGAAAAGCTTCTAGTTCACTATTCAGTCACCGGAAAACTGTTCAGGCGCCGGAGTTCACCTCTGATCAGACTTAGATCGCCGGAAACTGCTTCAGGCCGCCGGAAAATCACATCCGATCAAGTCATTAGAGCTCCTTTCAAATCAGAAAAACCTATTCAGGTCAGTAGGTTCGAACGATGAGCCTACGTCGGCTATATTTTTGTTTAGCTTCATCTCGATAACCATATCATGGGTTTTGGTTTGGAACACCCACTGTTCAATTGGTTTTCTTTTAAAACGAAGCTACTGTCCGAATTTATTATCATGGGTTCGATTCGACATCGCGGCCAACTCAGAATTAGGTGGAAGGGGTTACACAATTTTTCTGATTGGAATTTGCACGACGAACTTGATTGATATTATTTTGCTTGGTTGCAAAAGTCTAGGGGGAGTATATGTGATGAGACTATGAGACTTGTTGCAAGCCATGAGCAAAGCAAACGTGAATTTTAATCTTTGAAGAGTCCTCAAGCCGTAACAGTTGCGATATTGCCATTATGGTAAAAATCGAGGCAAGGTTATTAGCACAAAAGAAGTGGTTTATCTTCGTGCAAAGCATTGGTTTGGTATTCGGCCAAGTATTTCAAGATGGTTGAATTGTGGATTTAATTCTCGAGTTTTTCATAGATCCTTTATCTTGTTTACTTTCAACAATATTGGTACCTTGAGTTATGACTTAGTCCTCAAGTAGCTTGCCATTGTGTTAAAGTTTGTAAACACCCTATGCATTACAGCCTATGGTTTGGGGGTTGAAAAATGTTTATTGTAGGGGGAGCTTCACAAAGGAGAATTGAAGAACAAAAGACTTGAAACTACATGAAGATTTTCTTGAAGACAAGTTGCAAGAATAGAAGAACCGATGTCACAAGTGTTGAGTATACCATCTACCAAATAGGGGGAGATTGTTGGGAATCGAGATTCCGACCCAACATGATTTGGATAGATGTGTTTAATACTCAACGGCCACTTAACGTTTACCGTCCCGACAACACGGTGAAGAACATGACAACTCGAGTTACAAGACTCAACTAAAGAAGATGGCTCTAGTGAATATTATTTATTGTTTAAATATTGTCACTAGTTGGTAGTTTTACTATTATGCCCTTAGTGAGTTTGTAGTGTATATAGCAAGTCTTTCTCATGTGAAAGACTTGATGATAAGTGTATGAGTGTTGAGAGAGAGTTAGTCATGGTTCTTTGAAGATTGTAAGGGTTCATGAACTCACCTAGTAAGTTCATGATACCCGGGATGCGTGGGGTAGTTAAAATGTAATCTTTCGGTTATCTTTATTTATCTATCATTCCACCTTGTTTATCTATCTATCTTGTTCTTCATCTATCATGTTTATACTAGCTTTGCTCATCATCATCATCATCACATCTCAAACACCATCGTGTTCATATCCGGGTGTTCATTTGTTTCTACAAAAACGAGCTACACAAAGACTCGATCTGCTTCCGCAACCAAGGTATTTGGTCACCACCTCGGTTTTTCAACACACCAGAGTAGCCAACAAAATAACCTTCATCTGCCTTTTCAGCAAACTTAGGCAAAGATTCACTGGTTATTAAAATAGTGACAGGACAACCAAATGGCTTAAAGAAATAAATGTTTGGCTTCCTTTTTCTCCAAAGCTCATAAGGTGTTTTATTCTTTCCCTTGACAATTAAGATCCTGTTTTGGACATAGCAGGCAGTGTTCACTGCTTCAGCCCAAAATATCACAGGGAGCTTAGAGTCTGCCAACATTGACCTGGCAGCTTCAATCAATGTCCTATTTCTCCTTTCAGCAACACCGTTTTGCTGTGGAGTTCTAGGAGCACTAAATTGCCTCAAAATTCCCTTTTCCTCACAAAATGAATTTAGAACATGATTTTTGAATTCTGTGCCATTGTCACATCTGATTGTTTTGACTTTAAGATTGGATTGATTTTCTAAATTAATGACAAGAGTTTTCAACAATTCAGCAGTTTCATCTTTTGTTTTGAGAAAGAAAGCCCAAGTATATCTAGAAAAATCATCAATTATAACAAAGCAGTATGACCTTTTTCCTAGACTCATTACTCTAGTTGGACCAAATAAGTCCATGTGCAAAAGCTCTAGAGGTTTAGAGATTGAAGATTCAACTTTTGGCTTAAAAGAGGTTCTGTGTTGCTTGCCCTTGAGACATGGCACACAGTTTTCAGAACAAATAAAGTGCTTGTTAGGAAGACCCTTAACAAAGCCTAAATTTACAATTCTGTTCATGTTCTTGTAGTTCACATGACCTAACCTCCTATGCCAAAGATCAGATTCGTCAACTGAGGCCTTGGATACAAAGCAAGCAGTGCCACATGAAGGTGTAGCCACTGACATATCCAAAATGTATAGTCCATCTCTCCTAGGTGCCTTAAGCATTATCAATTCATCAGGAATTTTACACCAGGTTTGAGAACTATTGCCTCTTTCTCATTAAACATTAAATATAAGTTCTTGTCACACATTTGTGAGACACTGAGCAAATTAAAATTTAATGTATCAACAAAATTGACTTTGTCAAATTTTACCAGTCCATTTGTCACATCACCTTGTGCTGTGATATGGCCTTTTGTGCTTCCAAAGGCAACTGGTCCTCCATTTATTCTTTTTGTATTTTCCAGAATGTGCTTATTCCCTGTCATGTGGAAAGTGCAACCACTGTCAACTACCCATAGGCTATTCTGGCCTTTATTTTGCACCTGCACATATCAGAATTGATTAATTTCTATGGGGGACCCAAGCCTGAGTGGTCTTGGGTCTGCCATAAGCATCATTATGTTAGAGCATATTCCTATTCTAGCGTGTGTCTCGTGTATTGTATCTAATGTAGAGCATCTGTGTGAGGTTTATGGTCACTGACCGTACCAGATGCACCGCCGGACCAGATGATCCGGGCAGACCAGATGGTCCGCAGCTGGTACGCTGGCCTGTTACTAAGTGACTATAAATAGCTTGTTAGAGAGAGTGTTTAGGAGTGCTATCATTCTACAACTCTTAACTGTGTGTAAACTGAGTGTGTTTCTCTCTCTAGCTTGTATTCTCTAAGTGAATCAAGTTGTAAAACACGTATGGATCGTTTCCAGATCATAGAATGATAGAGACGGAAGTTTGTCATTAATCGATGTTGAATGATTACAAGAACTGAATGGAGTATACATCGATTTGAGCTCTGGAGGAGGTTTGGACAGAACCTCCTCTCTCACTAAGACCACACAGAGAAATGAACAAACTTAGAGATGATCAACATACTAACACCTATTTATAGGTTGGATGGTCAGCGTACCACATAGGCTCCGTACCAACTGGTACGGGCGGACCACCCAGCGTACCATCTGGTACGCTGGTTAGTATGTTGACCCTCTCACATACAATAAACCCTATAAATTCAATCTATTCTATTCGTACAGTAACGGCCACACACAGAAACTTGTCCTAACAAATCCCCCCTTGGACGTTACTGTCGAATGTAAATCTTTAACTTCAAGCAATCTTCAGTCAGTCTGCTGCAGACGCCTCTATCTTCAGCAAACTCCCCTTGACCGAAACTTCAGGTATGCAGGAAACAGTTCAGAATCTTGTACAATCGCCACAACAAATAAAGTTCCCCCTCGCTTCAAACACTTCCACATCAGGTAAAAGATAACGGTTCACTTCATTAGTCGTTCCCGGCAATTGTTTAAGATCTCTTAAACATCACTACATTTTGACAGAAATCTTCAATCTTCACCGAATTGTAATATATTCTGATCTTGATGAAAACAGACACGATCAGCATCTTCAATCATAGAAATTCCCCCTCAGAATGAAATCCATCCCAATATATCAACAATCAAAGGCTATAACGTCAACTTCATGACTTAACAATGTATCGGGCATTTGATTAGAGAGTTCCAAACCATAATCGAAAACTTTGACATATCGGTTTGCACGAACATCAGAATACACCACCTTTCCATGAAGATCAAAAATCACCATCATCCCTGAATTGATTGCTTTTGAATATTTACTTTTTCAATTATGAAACTTTGAAATTTTCAAGGGTGATCCGGCGGACCAAGTCAATACCAGCGGATCACACTTGTATGGCGGACCAGAATTGATACGGCGTAACCGTCGCGGACCAGAAAATAACTGCTCCGGACCACGTTGAAGATTGTCTTCCAGACCATCTGGTCCGGCAGATGAATCAATTGATCCGGCGGTTGAAGATTGCCTGGCGGATGAGCTGCGGACCAGCCGCAGACCAGACCTCAAAAACGCAAAATTCTTCAATTTCACTCCAAATTCAAACTGTTGTCGAATTTCTTCAATCATACACCACTGTTAGGTGCGAAAATGACTCAGGAAGGTTCGTTTGAACAAAAATCAAGCAAAACGACACTGAATCACACCTAATCAGCCATTTAACGTCTCAAAAACTTCAAAAACGAAAATGTGATCTGGAAATTGAACCAACGGCTCTGATACCAGTTGTAAAACACGTATGGATCGTTTCCAGATCATAGAATGATAGAGACGGAAGTTTGTCATTAATCGATGTTGAATGATTACAAGAACCGAATGGAGTATACATCGATTTGAGCTCTGGAGGAGGTTTGGACAGAACCTCCTCTCTCACTAAGACCACACAGAGAAATGAACAAACTTAGAGATGATCAACATACTAACCAGCGTACTAGATGGTACGCTGGGTGGTCCGCCCGTACCAGTTGGTACGGAGCCTATGTGGTATGCTGACCATCCAACCTATAAATAGGTGTTAGTATGTTGATCATCTCTAAGTTTGTTCATTTCTCTGTGTGGTCTTAGTGAGAGAGGAGGTTCTGTCCAAACCTCCTCCAGAGCTCAAATCGATGTATACTCCATTCGGTTCTTGTAATCATTCAACATCGATTAATGACAAACTTCCGTCTCTATCATTCTATGATCTGGAAACGATCTATATGTGTTTTACACATTATACTTGTACTCTTTGAGTACTAGAGTATTAACGACTGGAGATTCATTTAACAGATCATCATTGTCCAAACTGAAGTTCTCATACTGAGCACTTGTTTGACTAGACCTTTCATCTTTGGTGTTCCTTTTTGCAGCAATTTTTCTATCCCTATATTCTTTAAACTTTCTTTGCTTGTTGGTTAGTTTCTTGAGTTTTTCAATTTCCTGATTAACCAACTTAGTTCTTTCAGGTGATTTTGAAAATCTTTGAGGAAAATGTTTGCTTTGATTTAAACTCCCCCCTGAAGTGGAACATAATGATTTCCACTTGAACCATTAGCAAATTCAGTTTCAAATTGATTGGGTTTGTTGTTTCTTGAAAAATTTTCTCTAGAGGTGACTTTTCCTCTGGAGGGGTTTCTTCTTCCTTGAGCTTCAAAATGTTCAAACCCATCAGCAAAGTGAACTTGAGGTTTCTGCTTTGGAGCAGTAGCTGATCTGGGTTGAAATTTATTTTCCGGTTGAACATGAGTTCGAGCGGAAAAATGTTCCGCTTGAACTTCAGCCGGAAAACGATTTTGCTTTAAAACAATGAAACTACCATTTCTATCATTACCAACTAAAACTCTGTTGGATTCAGATCCAAAATGCTTCAAGGTGTGGTTTTTAACAGGTGAGATTCTTCCTGTGAGCTTCTTTTGAAAGTCAGCCTTTGGTTTCAAAATAGGTTTTGGTTTTTGAAATGGTCTAACTTTACTTATTGGGTTAAACTGACAGACAGCAGCTAGGTGACCTTGATCACCACAGCACATGCACTCAACAATTTTGGTTTCAAATTTCCTGGGAGACTCAATTTTGGTTACTTGATTAAAATTTGCTTGACCAAACCTTTGAGTTTGACTTCCCTTTGGTTGCTCAGGTTGCTTTCCTCCAACTTTTGAATCCTTAGGTTCATAAACAGTTGGTGGAGGAACAACAATTGATGGTTTCAAAATGTTTAATTGGTCAGCTGAAGCAGATGTGCTAGCAGCAGTGACATCAATTTTATTAGACTCAGCAGTGTTTTCAGAACTGGATTGTGATGAAATGTCAACAACTGTGAGACTAACTTTGCATTCTGATTTTAAAGCTTCAATTGGTTTGATTGCAGGTGAGTATTCAATTGGTGGCTCAACAGAGTTATAGCCAACACCTGCTTTACCATACATCCCTCCCATCCACAGTTTTTCAGCCTTTTTATTTGCTGTTTGAAATTTATCACAAGTAAACAAAGCATCTTTTAGCTTGATCTCAAGAACATCAACCTCAGCCTTAGCATCTTTGGTTTCATTTCTTGATTTTTCAAGTTTTGACAGCAAGTCATCAAGCTGTGTTTCAAGCACTGAGTTGGTTTGTTTTAACTGTTCATACTCTTTGGTTAAGTTTTCAATTTTTGAAATGTATGATGATTCAGTTTTCTTAAAACATTCCTTTAACTCATTTAAGTTTGAAACTTCATCAATCAAATCAGTGTTGTGATTTCGATATTTTGCCACTTGTTCTATGCAGGCAGGACTACATAGATTCTCTAAGACTTTCTCAGGGATAGGATTTACCTGATCTATGGTGGAGTCCTGCTTGGCCATTAAAGCATAGTTGATGGGTTCAAACTCAGCAACGAAATCTTCCCATTCAACACATGATGTTTGATTTGCAACAGCAGCTACCACGTTCTGATGGTTTTGACTTCCGGTTGGCTTTGGTGGGGTGGGGTGTGCACCTGAGTTGTTTCCAGAATTGTTCTTGTTTGAGTTGCTTCCTCCATGATTTTTCCCTTGAGCATGGTTCTGATTCTGTCCTTCTCTTCTTAGTTGAGAGCATTCTCTTGCAAAGTGACCAAGTTGGTGACAGTTGTAGCATTTGACTTTGCTTTTGTCAAGGCCTATGTGAGCACCTTTTGCTCCCTTGTAGGTTCTACATGTCCTTTTGTAAAACCTTTGAGCTCTTACAGAAACCATGGTAAGTTGAGTCATTATATCCATTTCTTCTAAATCATCAGCACCTATGCACTCAAGATCTTCAGGTATGAAACCTTGATAAGAGTCAGCTGCTACATGAGCATTGTGAGAACTTTCAAAAGAGTTTGAAAAGTTCTCTTGACACCTTGGTGTCTCAGGGAAACTGACTATAGGTGAGGAATATGATGATGAGTTAGATGACCTTTGACTGTTAAAATCAGTGGTTACTAGTGCAGATGAGAACAGCTGAGTTGATTCAGAAGATGAGCTTTGTTTAAGATCTAGTTCCATTTCATAAGCACTTAGTATGCCATGAAGTTCACTGAGTCTCATCTTTTTCAAATTCTTGCATTCCCTGATGCTTACTGTGTAAACTGTCCACACAGAAGGCAGGGAACGTAGGAATTTTCTGTTCACATCTACTTGTTCTAGTTTAACATCCACCTTTTGGAGTTCATCAAGCAATGAGACAAATCTCAAGTACTGATTTGTCATTGTTTCACCAAATTTAAAAGTAAAGTTTTCATACTTTTGTTTTAAAACATCTTTCTTGTTTTCTTTTACTTCACTGGTTCCTTCATACATTTCACTTAAGGCATTCCACAGGTCAAATGCAGTTTTATATCCTTTAAACCCACTTAAAATGGAATTAGGAAGTGCAGCCTGTAGAGTCCAGTATGCCTTATGGTCAAATTCAAGAGCAGTGTAGTCAGATTCAACATATTTATCTAATGGCTTAGGTATTTTGACTTCTGAATCATCAGCAGATGAAACCATTGGTGAGTAGGGTCCTTCAGTGAAAGATTTCCAAATACGACGGTCTAAAATCCTAACAAAACCTTCCATCCTGAGTTTCCAGGTACCAAAGTCATCAGGAGTGAACATTGGTGGTTTGTTGGAGGAGCCATTTGGGCAACTTAAACTGAAATCACTCATTTTGAAAAACCTTTAGAAAGATAAACAACGAAGCTTGTAAAGTAAGCAAGTAAAGTATCGACTTTGAAGCACAGAAAGTCTTCAAAGTGAGAGCCAAAGCTCTGATACCACTTGTAGGATCGTTATTAGTTATGAATAAACTAAAACTAAGCCCTTTACTTGCAAATATAATCCTGCGGAAATAAAGTTATATTTCACTTTACTTAAGCGATATTAAGGTCTTGTATAATGTAAATGCTTGATTTGCAGAATAGTAAAAACAACGATATATCGAATATTCGGCACTATTTGCATTAACTCAAAGCTACACTATTACAAGTGATGACCGTTTGAAAACTAAGAGATTACATGCTATATATAGTGCTGATGAGATCAATGACAGCCATTGATCTCATGCGATCTAATCTAGACCGTAAACATAAAAGTCAAATACAAACTACCAAAAGAATAAACATCGACAATCGGAATGACTTGCGTGTTGGCAGCAACAATCTACTTTAGGAGAGCGGCTTAAATCAGATTTAGAAGCATACGAAAAGCTTTTGCAGGATTGGGCTTCTGAAAAGACTTCTCAGGAAAAGTCAGGTTGAACTCTTTATCTGGTAGATAATCGAGTTCACCCGGAATATTCGCTAAGTAACAAAACTGCTTCTTTCCGCTGTAACTGCCTGTTCCGCTTGAAGTATGAATTCCACTTCAACTTCAATCTTCAGCCGGAACTAGTAAAATTGGCATTTCAGCCGGAAATCTACCAAGCTCTATTTTTCCTTACAGAACGGCGTTTCAAAAGTAATTGAGTATGTTTACTCCTCTTTCCGCGTCCACCGGAAGCAACTGACTTCTTCCTTTTTGTTGGGGTCAATACAGACGAGGAAATAGCCTTCTGCTTACCCTTGCAATGTTCATCAGCATCTGGGTTGTAATCTTCGTGAGACTCAGATGGAGATTTGTCTTCATAGACACGACCAATGAAACGGTTATTTTTCTTCTTTAAGCTGGTACGATAAGTAAGATGCTCATCACTATCTTTCTTCACCTTTATGTGCCTTGGACCATCCCGTATATAAACAAATGGTTCATTTGTATCTGAGATATCATCAGAGTTAGCCTCAAGAGCAGAAAAGTCATCATCATCAGATTCTTCTTCATCAATCAATGTATTAACTGCTAGTGTTTCAGATCCACTGACAGTCGCATGGACTTCTTGTGTTGAAACAACTGGTTCTGAAACAAAAGGCTGAGATACAACCGGTTCTTGAACTACCGGTCGATTCGCTTTGGATCTAGTGACTTGTACACCAAAAATTGGACCGAAAGTTGGCCCGAAACAAAGAACACAAAACGTAAATTAAACTCTACTTATAGCTCGAATTTGATCAATGATTACATGAATAGACTCGATTTTTGTAACTAATAATGATCCTAAACTTAATTCTCTCAGAAAAACAAGATCAAAAACTCCCCTCTACAAATTAAATCTCAAGAAAACGGTTATCTAGGAGCTCTCCTTGTTCCGAACGTATATATAGGTATCTTTGGTTCGGATGCACTTCGCCTCAATTTATTTTTCTAGATATGCATAGTACCCATCATGGTTTGTAACCACAATTATCAAGCAAGCGTTATCTTTATATCATACTAGCATATATCAGACTACTCAGCACATTCAAGCTAGTCAAGCAAGTTCCTATAGTCTTTCTTTCTACTTTATTCATGGCAGATAACGTATCTCACATGGTTGGATCAATTTCTCTTTTTGAAATTTTTCATTTTTTTTCATCTTTTTCAATTTTTCATTTTTATATATTTTTCATAAAGGAAACAAACATCACACTATTCTTTTGTTTTTTAAAATATTCTCCCCCTAAAATTCAACAAACTCTGTTTTTGAATTTTTCAAAACTTCTCCCCCTAAAAATATGAAAGAAGTAAGAGGAAAGAAAATAAAATTGATCGATTAACACGTATGCCTCGCATTTTTAGATGTTGAAAAATCATTTTTCTAAAAAGTATTACGAAATATCAACTCTGTGAAGCGCTAACTTAGGCAAAATACCCCACTGTCTGCAACGTTGCAATCACTAATAGGCCTTCTTGAAGCATCCTGCACACAAGCTCAACAATTTTTAGTTAAATACGGGAACCCAAACCGGCTTGGGTCGTCCCGTATCTTCAACATGATTGTAACCTGCAGAGGTTGCCATTTTCTGTTTCCATGTACGAAATGGTTTAAATGATTTCGACCGATGCGAATCATAACCATTAAAAAACTTTGACTTGTTGAAAATCATATTCAACTACTCTTCGACCAACATTTCCTCAGGTTTTGAGTGATGTTGTCGATGCCCATAATATGAAAACTCATTTGAATAAGGCATTTCAAAATCATTATTGAAAAATTATTTTCTTTTTGAAAAATGTGTTGGTTTTGAAAAGTGTGTTGACCAATCATCATAACTTAAGATTCCACTAACAACTGGCTTCTGATGAGCTGGCTTTCGTTGGTTTTTATGATTTTGTCTAATAGATACCTCATTGAGAATAATTGAATTAGATGATGATGATCGATATGAACCACATGAAAATCTTTTTCGAATAGCAGAAACACGAATCACATGTCCTGTCTTGTTGCAGTAAAAGCAAGCTCTCACATCAGCCAACTGAGGAGATGACATGGATTCTATTGACATTGTAGAATGTTGAGAAGAATCACTCTCTTGACACTCTAACTTAGAATTTGTTGACAGAAAATCATCATCAGGTTCACACATGATATGATTCTCAACTGGAATCACCTTTTCTTTGTGAACCTCGATATCCTCCACAATTTCTTCCATCTCAAGCACATCTTGGAAATCATTTTCAACATTCATGTTCTCGTCTTTGCTTTCATATTCCAGACCACCATTCTTTTTAGATTTATCTGGTACCGACTTAGGTTTCTCATGACCTTGTGAAGCAAGTTGAGAAAACTCATCCTTGATGGCATTTAAATCATCTTTATTGAAAAGCAAAGATTCATCAATCCCAATCTCAAAAAATTTGTCGACTTTCACTTTTCCTTGATTGCCATCAAAAACCTTTTCCTTAATAAACAATATGGAACTTGAGACAATAGTTCTCTTGTTAGCATCAAAATTCTCTTAATTTTTCTTCTGTGACTTTGTTTTTTCTTCTTCTCAGAAGAATTTTCAGAAAATTTTGAATAATCAAGAACTTCTTCCGTTGCTTTCAAAGTATTAATAGAATTTTCAATAACCACAAGAGGTGGAACACTTTCAGAATAACATCACCGAATATCTGTTGAAAGTTCTCCTTTCTGCACAAAAAGTTTGTGAAAGACGATGAATTATTGAGATTATGCAACTGTCTTTTAAAATCACAAACCTCAATCTTCATGTCTGCAAAAAAAAAAATTCGCTTTAGCCAACTATTTTTGTGTTGCAATAAGTTCTTATGTTGTTCTATCAGAGTAAACTTTTCTCTCCTTAATTGATCATGAGCATCATATGTTTCTTGTACAACCTTTTCCCATCTTTGTTTATAAATCTCAACATTCTACTTCAAAAGCTTTTTTTCATGAAGCAATTCAGCTTTAGCATCTAACAGCTTCGTGTTTTTCTCTTGATGACTTAACTCTTTAGCAGTAAGATCAACAACTTCCTTTTCTAGACTTTCAAGTTTGATCTTTGATTTTGCAAACAAATCATCAAAAATTGCTGCCATAGCACCTGCTTCTTTCTTCCATTTTTCAACATCCTTCATCAAATCATCATTTGTTTCTGTCAGCTTTGAAACTTTTGCAATTAACTCAGCATTCTCGTGTACAAACTTCAATTATTCTCAACAGCTTCACATTTTGAAGACCCTTCTTTTTGAACTTCTTCCATAACAGATTCATTTAGTTCAGGATATTTCTGAGCAAGAACATCCCATAACATTTTAGAATTCTTGCAAGTCTTGAAGTGAGGCAGTAGTTTTTTTGGTAATGCCATTGTAAGAACTCTTCTTTCCTTTTGTTCTTTCTCATAACTTTCATTTTCCTCAGATGAAAGATTTCTTTGCATTTTAGGTACCCCATCAGAATAAGTTGGGTAAGTAAACTCTTTCTCAATTGAAATCCACAAATTGTTGATACCCGAAATGGCAATGAGCTGGATCAAGCGAAGACACAAGTTTTGGTTTTTGGTCTGACGGCCGAACTCTGGCCGAACCTTGGCCGAGCCTTGGCCGAACCTGAGGTTCGGACAAGCAGTAGAGTTCGGACGTTCGTAGGTCTATAAATAGGTTTGTGTCTTTGTAATTTAGCAAGCCTTTGGAGAGAATTTTGAGTGAACTTGTGTCTGTGAGGTTTTCTCTGTAATTCTCTGTCTGTGTACTCTGATTCTCTATTCAATAAAGAGATTGAGTTTATTTACTCGTTTGTGTGTTGATTTGTACTTTGATTACGTTTGCATTGATCAATTCATCCAGACCGATCCGCATCCAACTGAAAAACCGTTTACGGATCGTTTCTATGGATGAGACGGAAGTTTTGTCATTGAATCATGTTGAATGATTACATAACGAAGGAGTATACAACGATTAAGCTCTGGGGGAGGTCGGACAGAACCTCCCCTCTCAACACACAGAAACAAGACAAAAAACTTGCAAAGAAATACAAAGACGAATCTATTTATACTTCTTTATAAGGTCCGAACTCGGCACCTCCGAACTCTGTCCGAACTCCTTCCGAACTTGGAGTTCGGCCATCAAAGTTCGGCCAACTCCGAACCTAGAGTTCGGCTGAGGTTCGGACCTCAGTTCATGTCTTCGACAAATCAGTCTGTTTGACAATTCGAACAGTAACGGCCACACAAGGTTCATGCACTAACACAAATCTTCATCCACTTTATCAACATATGCTTTAAAACTTGTTACCCAACTATGATAATCCTCAAGCTTTACTAGTTTTGGCACATTTTGATTTTCACCAGCAATAAAAGCAACAATTGCATTCATTTTAAAAAATTGTAAAATTCTGCTTCAACAAACCTAATGAACAATTTCAAAAATATTTTTGTAAAGTTTGTAAATTTGTTTTTTTTTTATATTTTCTTTCTAGAAAAACAAAACATTTGATTTTTTTTTAAAAAAAGCAATGGAAATATAACAAGATCAAAACAAAACAAACACAAACGATTTTATGTTTGTAAACCGATTCAACAAACGCAAAAATATTTTACGTTCACGAAACAATTCAACGAACACAAAAACTTTGTGTAATTTTTTTTTTTAAATTGAGTTGTATAAAACTTGTAAATGAGTTTTTTTAATTAAAAAATGATTTTTTTTTGTTTTATTTAAAATCCTTATGTGTTTTTTTAAAGAAAAGTTATGTAACATTTTTATAAGTAATTAAACTTGAGGGTTGAAATTAAAAATTTTCTAATAGGACAAATTAGTCGTGGGGCAAATTGAAATGAAAATCTGGCCGGCGAATGAAAGAAACTCCGGCGAGTAGGAGTTTTTTCCGGCGACCTCTATTCTTAATTCACCACAAACTTCAACTGAGTGTATCTCTCTCGATTCTTGGCGAAAATCTAATCCGAAAGTTGCGTTGAGCACGTATCGACGAGACTAATCAAACTAGCACCATTGTTCATAGGTTTTGAGTTGGTTTAAGCAACGAATGAAAAACTTCAGTGAATGACAAAGTTGATAAAATTGTGATCTTCTCGAAACGTCACCAAATTGAAAACCGATTATTGCAATAGCTTCGTATGATCGAGAGGAATTTATAGCAACTAAAATTGCGCAAAACGATCAAGTATTCACAGATTCACCATTGAAGAAGATGAAGAACACGTTAATATTTGTGTAGGCTTCTTGGTAGGAGGATTCAGGTGAGGATTGTGGATTTTGGGATTGTGTAGGTGAAATTTGTTTTGCAGGAGAATGGTAGGGTGAGGCTGAGGGTTCATTTAGAGATGGGAATAAATGTTGCAAGATTGGTTGAAAGTGATATCCAGAGGTGGTTGCATGTTGTGATTGTGGGGAGTGTTGAGGGGAGAGAGGAGTGTTGTCAACCATTTCCTCAG
This sequence comes from Deinandra increscens subsp. villosa, assembly GCA_039602395.1. Taxonomy (NCBI): domain Eukaryota; kingdom Viridiplantae; phylum Streptophyta; class Magnoliopsida; order Asterales; family Asteraceae; genus Deinandra; species Deinandra increscens. The sequence goes on from JBCNJP010009035.1 coordinate 15,511, forward strand.
ATGGGTCTTTGTCTGAGGTGGGGGATAGATCTGGGTTGGCCTTCTTTTTGATGTTTTTGGCAATGTGTTTTTAAAGAATAGGATTGTTGTAACTCAATCTAGAAGTAATTCCACAAGGAAAATCACAAAATTTAACATGCGTACCTGATTTGTATATGCCTTTAATTTTGTACAGCTCAGTTATGTATATTTCCTCATCTTCAGACGTAGCAATTTTCTTGGAGAGCATTTGAACGAAAAATCTGACGTAGGGTACAAATCCTGTTCTCTTTCTTTGAGATTTTTCTTTGACTTTCTTTTTCATATCTTTCCATATTAGCTGAGCAACATCTATTTCCACTTTATTGTATATTCCATATAGAATGACCAGAATGTTCTTGTTTGTCTGATCCATTGGTCCTCTTTTTGAGGTCATTGCATGGTTGAGGAGGTCGATCATGAACTTCCATATAGGCTCTAGATGACTCACCCGAAGATCGGAGATTTTATTTTCTTCTGTAAGGCTTCCTCATGTGATTTTTACTAACTTTTCCCTTAAAGCAGATTCTTCTGAGAAAGTTACGAAGTCTTATGGTTTAGGGAATATTTCTCTTAGATCGGAGATCTAAACTATGACTTCTTCTTCTACACTGGTTTTTCCTTTCATTTTTCCATTGTTTATTTTCACACTTGACCAGAATTTAAGAACAGCTGGGTTTGAGAAAGGATCATTTGTAGTTAGGGATTTGCAGAGTTAGGTGTGCTTTAGGGTTTCGTTGATGAGTTACAGGTTTGAGGAGTAGATGGTTGAGTTGAGGTCACATGTTTGATTATTGGTTTCAAGGGTGAAGGTGATGTGGGGAGGAGAAGCAGATGATGAGGAATCAAGGCTCAAGGATTGTGACATCCGGGAATTTCAAGGTTTACTTCCGTTAGACAATCTCCGTTAGTTACATTATAAGTGTTAACTTAGTAACTAATGCTTAACTAGGCCGAATACGTCCACGACCTTTGGTTGATCACCGAACCCGTCCTTATGTGTTATGTGTTTGTTTATTTATTGTCATTATGTGCAATGTGATTTAAATACATGATTTAGTACTATGAATAGCATGACAAATTGTAAATCATTGATTATGTGAAAACTGACCACTTTTGGGTAACCAGCGAAACTACCGGGCGAAACTATAATGTCGCCCGGCAGCCTGTTGGCTCACTTGTGATCAGAGCCAGTTTCGCTTGGCCAGCGAAACTGCCAGCGAAACTAGGCCCTGATATATAATAACATAAAACCCTAGTTGCCTCATTTTGTTGCACCATTCTCTCCAAAACACACACACACACCTCTGGAAATCTGGTCAGTCGAGATTCACACCGAACCATCGAGATCTCAGCCCTGAACCATCATCCATCAAGCTTGGAGATCGAACCGTGAGTCCCAAAAACCACCATTTCTATGCTTTTCTATGTGTTTCTTCATAAAGCATGCCTAAATCTCTGTATTACCATTAGATCTTCTGTAGGAATGCTTAGGAATGCTAGATCTACCATTGTTGATAACTTTACGTGTAAAACTGATCCATGATAGAGATTTGTGCCATTTTAGTCATTTTAGGGTTTTAAATGCATTTTGGTGATTTGATGATGAATATGCATGAATAAGGTGTTAAAACTTGTTGTTTGATGTTGGTAAATGCCTATGTATGCTAAACAATGAATTGCATGAAGTATTGAAGCTGTTAGGTTGATTTTTAGGCTGATCCGTATGTTTTTCGCGACCAGCGAAACTGTTGTGTTCTCTGGGCGAAACTGTCCAGCGAAAATATGCATATCTTCAACCAGCGACACTATGCAGCGAAACTGCAGTGTCGCCGGGTAAACCAACCAGACCAGCTCGAGCGAATCTACCGAGCGAAATTCCCTGAACGAAAGTTCAAACCAGTTTCGGGCGAAACTAGGCTAGCGAAACTGTGCCAACAGTTTCAAGCGAAACTAGCCTAGCGAAACTGTGTCATCGGGTAATGCCTAGCGAAAGTACTGCCCGTGCACACAGCGAAACTGCCTAGCGAAACTAGGCTAGCGAAACTGTGACCAGAATCTAAACTTGTACAATTTGCTTGAATGTTATGCCATGACTTACATGATTATACTATGATGATACATGTTTGATTTCTGATGTATATGAACCCTTGTTTATGATCAACCATCGGTGTCGTGTGTCGATATGTCGTGTCTTAGTTTAACGTGCTATGTTATGGGCCATAGTGAACGTTGTTTGAAATAAATTAGACACAAGACTAATATATAAGACCTAAATGAATTATAGGTCTTCATTAAGAAATCAATTCAAGGATAATTAAGCAAGTCTAGCCGAGCAACCAAAGGTGAGTGTCACTAACCCGCAAGATACGATCCCGTTAGGGACGGAAAGAACAACTTAAAAACAATGCTGACAAAACTTACGAGTGCTGAGCACCGGACGAATAGAAATCGACTGTTTTTCACCAAAGTGTTTATGGGAACACTTGGGGGGAATTCAAGTCGCTGTTTACGAAAAATAAAACTGATAAATGATTTTTGGGTTCGAAGGAAACCCTAAGTGAAATGTTTTAATATGGCTAGCATAGGTTAAAGGCTTTAAACCAAATGATATCACATGACTTCTAAGGAATGTTTTTGGTAAATAAAAAGTCCTCATAATTAATTGTGCCATTAATTCGTGGAAGCGAGGGGATGTTGGGTAGATCTACTGGAGTTTGACAAACTCCGCTCCGGGGCACTGGAGGTGCACGGGGAACAATATCAGCCTATTTGACACCGTGATCCCAAGAGGAGGACACGGGGGAGGCAAAAAGAGTAGTGACGAAAGTCCGCAAATAAAAATAAATGACGGTGGAACACCGCAGAATAAATAGTCAGCTTGGTACAATCTTCCTTAGTGCATGAAACGACGGATTAGCTACCCGCGATATCGGTTGAGTTCTTTAATTCTTACAAGACTAAGCACATATTAAATAATCAGTAATTGACGTTAAAAGCATCGTTTTTCATAAAACAAATATTACGTATGTATATGTTGACAAAGAAGATGATTATGAGACCGGGCCAATGCATGACAAGCCCATTGTGAACTCACCAGCCTTTTGGTTGACACTTGCGTGGTTTTAACTTTTGCAGATCGCTGAGGAGTATCCGGAGCAGGTTGACATGGCACAAGAAAACGTTTACTTTTATTTGAACTAACTTGGGAATTTATATAACAATTTATGTTTTGTAATTAAAGCACGCGGTTAGTGCTAAGATATTTATGTTTAAATTCCGCTGCGTAACTATTGAAACTGTTTTATTTATGAACATTTGGACTTTACTCTGATTCGTTTAGTATTTGTAACTAATGGTTGTGGTCCTGGTCTAGTCGCACCCCTTAACGGTATAAACTCCGTTAGTGGTTGATTTGGGGGTGTGACAAGGATGGAATAGAAGATGTGTGGATTGCTTTGCCTTTTGAGAGTGTGTTCATTGTTGGTGTTCCGAATTGGGAAGCCATTTGAGAATTTTTATAGAGAATTCTTACCTTTGATCTCTTTGAGATTATAAGGTGAACAGTGGTATTTTAGAGATGAATGTTGTTCCTTTTGTTAGGATCTCTTGTCGCTGTTCCGTATTCTTGGCGATAACCGACTTACCTCAATGTCTATAATTTTTAATAACGTTACCTTTTCAATGGTAATAAAAAAAAAATACCGTTGGCAGCTTATGAAAATTATGATAATTAATTTTCACGATAACCAAAAATTTATTCCATCTTTCATCATTCTAAGGGTTTCCTACTAAATTTCAGATACAATAAGAAGGTTTCATTAATCAAGAAATTTATACAGATAATTTGAGACATGCATAGATATCTATACAGGTGCATTTTTTTGTTCTCTGTTGGGATTCGATTTGCCTAAGATTATGAACTTTGCTTCCATCGGAAGAAATTTAAAAGATGGAGAGTTGCTTGTCTTCTTGTTTGTCACACCCCCAATTTTCCACTAACGGAGTATAACCGTGTGGGGTGTGATCCAGACCAGGATCTAAGTCTTTAGTTACAATCAAGCAATAATTGAAAGTTTAAATCAGTTTCATATTACACTTTACAAAACAAAGTTTACATTGCAGTTTAGCGGAAGCATTTAAAAGTCTACAAAGTTGTTGTTTTCCAAAATAGGAAGTAAAAGTGTTGAAGTGCATTTCCCAAAGTATTTTAGAAAATTGAGTATTGCCTACGCCCGTGCCTCCTTGATCCTCCGAGTGACCTGAAAAGCATTCAACAATCAAGTGTCAGCAAAAGCTGGTGAGTTCACAAAGCAGTTTACACTTTACCGGGTAGACCAAAAATGTCTACGAATAATGAAAGACCAATTCGTAAGTTACAAGTAACATCCATATCGTTAGGTAGCTAGCATATGCTTATGTTCACATGAATGTTCGCAACCGAAGCTGACTATGCGTCACAGGTTTTAGCCTGTGCGATTTGCCTTCCCCGTGTCTTTCCCGATCATGGTAGTTTTAGGCTAATATTGTTCTCAGTCCGACCGCCAGTCGGGAGGGTGCATCACGTGCACCGCTGAGCGAGGGTGTCAATCCCCAATAGTACTATTCAACATTACCTCGCTATTCTATATTAACGGTCCGAGAAAGTAAGGACTTTTTGTAATTAAAATGCATTCAGTGAAACATTGTGATATGTGTTGGATAATTACTAAAATAGGCAAAATACCTTTGTCTTTGCATTGCCATCCTTTACCGGATGCAACTAGTTGTGTGTTATCATCCTCAACCGGATAAAACTAATTAGAGTAGTGAAACTCACCTTAGGTTGCACTGGTACACAGCACTTGACTTTATATGTTGGTTAGGATTGACCTATTTTAATGAATACGATCTAACAAAATTAGAGGTTGTCGCTAGGACGAATTGCTTATCAATAAAAAAAATATTTCACCAAACATCACATTGGTTCTAAAACTTAAACACAAGTCCTAAACTTGTAGGAAAACATAGATGCACAATTCCAAGTGAAATTGCATAAAAAGTCAAACTAAAAAGTCAAACGCAAGCATACATGTGGTGGCATGTCTAATTTTCTCTATGCTTGGAGTTAGCCTCTGAAATTTTACAGGCATAAACTTCATAATATTATAGACTCGTTGCAAAAATAATCAACCCAAAAGGTTAAGAAATGATAAAGTTATGCATGTCGGAAGTTGGCAAAAATCAACATTATTGTCTTTGACACACCATTTAGTGGCATGCCTAATTTGCTCCATACTTGGAGTTAGTTTGTAAAATCTTGCAGGCATGAACTAACCAACATTTAGGGAATGTTACAAAAAGAATCAAATAAATAGGATACGTATTGAGAAAGTTACGCGCGTCAGAAGTTGGCAATTTCAACTTTTTGCAAAATAGTCAAAGTAAGTTTAAAATTTGCATAACTCATTTAAAACTTAGAGTTTGAGCATGAAACTTTCCAGATCCTACTTTCATTATATAAAACCCATTTTCATTTAAAAAACCCCTCAATAAAACAAGGTTATCATGCCCGACCAAAATGTAAAGTATACTTTTAATAGAAAAATAGAGCTTTGCACACCTAACTTGCATCAGAGTTTTGGATGACCAAACGAAGGTTTTAGAAAGCGTGCGAGTAGCCCTGATAAATCTAAGACATAATACTTTACTACGGAAAAAGAATCAACTGATTTCGATCAAAATTGAGCAAGTTATGACCTCTGCAAGTTGACCTAAAAATCTGGCCGAATCTGTCCAAAATTTGTAATTGTATAAATTGCATTTTTGTGGTTTTGGCCAATCTTTTGCTCATTTAACTTCATGTAAAGACTTTTAACACATTAGATATCATATTATCATGCATTCCAAGTTTTCATAACAACCATAAAACAATCATAGCAAAATTCAAGCATGCCACTAGCATATAAGCATATATTCCCCAATTTCAAGTTCTAATATACCCAAATTCTTCAAGAACACTCCTAATCATGTATCCACAATAAAAACACAGCCACAATACATTATCAAATCTGTCCCAAATCATAAACTTACTTGTCCTAACATAAAACATGATTCATGAGTGATTTCACACCCCAATTAACACACAAATACAAGATTAACACATGTAATCAAGAAATTTCAACATAAAATTTTCTAGGGCTTACAAGTAGATGAGAAGAGGGACGGATGGTGATGATGAGACGAGATTGAAGCCTTCCCTAGCTTTCTTAAAGGTTGAATGAGCGTATACACCTCAAATCTTGCTTATTTGGTAGAAGATTTGTAGAATTTGAGAAGGGGTGTGTGTGTGGTGTTGGAACCGTAGGTTGAGAGGGAGAGAAGAGAAGAAGGGGTGGTGATCTTCTATAATGAGTGTTTCCATGAGTGAGTCAAATCGTGTCACGCGGTTGGGTTTAACGAGTATCATGACGACACAGGTGTCCATAATCGAAATATTTATTGCTACAAGGTGGCCATACGTCTGAGTAAACTCCAACAATAGTATCCGATTCTATAACCGGGATTTAATTTCGCGCGTTCACCAATAACCTGGGTGAACCAAAGACAACAGAGAATGTTGTGTCAAATGACACGATAGGGGCATGCTGTGCTACATAAAGTTCGAATGTTGACGTGTTTAGAGGGTGGGTATGCACCCTTGAACTTTAGCTAAGATCGAAGATTCATACAGTTCGCAAAAAGGGTATAGACAGATGACGCTACAAGGCACCATAATACCAATGGCATGGTGAATAGATGTAGTAATCTCCTAAAGATTCTCTAGGTTCCACCAAGTCAATGACTAGCTTTAAATTTAGACGTACGTGATGTCAATAAGTAACGGAAGGTCAGAAATGTAATAACTGAAGGACCAACTGAAATATTTCACCAGTTTCTACTGTGAACCAAGACAATAAACGCCCATAGGAGTCTTGAAAGAAGTAATATGGGCATTCAGGGAGAACATGTGGTTTGTCATTTGTAATGCAAAACTTAAGTTGTTAAAACGTTATTGTTCATCTGGGTCATAACCTGTATTTGACCCTTAGTAGGAAATTTACATCAGGATGTTTCCTCTCAATCTTGAGACTTGGAAAACAATAAGTTTTATTTGATTGAACTGTGTATGTCCCTCCTAGTGAAAAATATGCATGAGGGACATGTGAAATTACAACGGAAGTAACATAAATTATTGCTTTATTATGGGCACTGTCCCATTAGATGAAGTTTCTCAAAATAAGGTTTGTGTCTATGATTTCAAGGTAATTCTACGGTTCAACACTGATCCCACCTTCCACATGCCGATGGTGCTTACGTATAGGGTGTACCGCAGCTAACCCACCACACTCCCAGCACGTTGAGGGTGTACCAGTTACCTTACCATTCCTGGCTATTTGACAAATCTTGTTAAATAATATACTTGAAAATAGTGTATCTTATGTTTTTTGCCAATACTTTTGAGCTGAATGGGAGTGAAAAATTTGAAATTATCCAGCATGTGAAAAATTTGGATCTTGTGAGAAAAGACTCTTTCCTTGTTTTCGGTCGGTGGGGTCTTCACCCACAGTGAGGATTATCAAGAGTATAGCGTACGCAACACGAACATCAATACTATTTGAGTTTCTCAGATAGATTCGAAGGATAAGGTAGTTTTTCATGTTTATGTTTAAGATGGGCTCCACTAATATGGGATATATCGTCGCGCCTATTACTCTCTTGTAAAGATTCAAAAAAAGGGTGACACTCTAATGTTCGAATGGTTCTCTGTAGAAACATGAATAATATCAAGTATGGGAATATAGATTCAGGATGAAGAGCGAGGTAGCTAGTGTAGGGTAGTTGCAACTGCTCGTTTCAAAGAAAGTCAGTCAGTATAATGGACGCGAATTTGGAGAATATGACTTTGGGTCAACCAATATCAATTCGAGTGTGTCAATGATTGCACCGTCTAGTAGAATAAACATCGTGTAAGAACATCGGTTTATATCGGTCCCCAAGAGTAAGTGAAGGTGCGAACGTGAAGTAAGAGTGGTATTGAGTGTTGATGAATTCAAAAGAATACTTGGCTTTTCATGAGCGTAAATATGAACTGTAGCCAGGGTTTCGCGAGGCCTACTGCGTATCTAAAGGTCGCGTTGCATACAAGATGTAAAAATATCGGGTTCTTGGGTCACTTTCAGTGAACCTCGGGTATCGCCATCGGTTGTGAAGTAGGGATTACCAATGGAAGTTTTCTAGGGAAGAAGGTGTGAGAAAAAGAGGTATCCATGTATTTGCAATTTCCCAGCATACTGCTTCCTGTTGCTCATTGTCGATGTTTGTCGTGCAGGAGTGCACGACGGTAGGGTACAAGATAGTCTCATCAGTGTGGTTAACTAGCCGCAAGGGCTCAATGCTTGAAGAAAATCCAGTCACGAAAGATAATAAAAGAATGAGTTTACTAGTAGTTAAGTTCATAGACGAATCGTGTGTTGAAGACAAAACAGATAGTACGTGTTCAAGAAGTCGTTCCACCTACATTGCTCTTTTAGGTGAAATTTTAATCGTAATGAACTATAAGGTTGGTGAAATCATACTGAGGCTGTTGGCAACAACTTTTGACTCGTACAGACATACAAGGGGTTATCATTTACAGAAGCATTTCGAAGGGGGGGGGGGGGTTGATAGTTTGGAAGTCATATCCAGAAGAAATGAGATCAGGTGTGATGACGTAACGAACATCGATAGATGACCTTAACCATACGGTTGAGTCCCACATACTCGACATTCAATGTCATAAAGTTTCTGAAATGGAAGATCGTATCTCTTACAACCAGCAGTTTGCCGAGTAGAATTCCCCAGGGTTTCCATACATTGCAAATTACATTTACGTGTGCACCCGTAACGGTAATTTACCTTGTATGGTCACGCTGGTTCCTCTTACTTTAGGTACCAGGTTTTATGAAGACGTATGTGGTTTTCATGGGGTGAGTATCAATAATGTGATCATTAGACCCAAAGTTAACTGACCGAAATTCACTAGAGAGACGGGTTGAGAATGAAATACTCGTTCAGTGTAGAATTTACCACTTAGTACAATTTAGTAAGCAAGTGGCTCAACGGGAGTTTGGGTAGGGCATGATCCATTATATATACACGGTGGGAGATTAACACAGTCATCCTAGTCATCACATGCTCGATTCTATTTAGGTTATAAAAGTCACATCCACGTTGAATTATCACACAACAACTATGTGCTTAAAATGCAAGGTCAAAATGACCAAGGAAAGGGTGTCAACATTAGGGTTCACAAAAGCAGTTACAAGCGTCCCATGAGTAACCATCCGGTTCTATACAGTGTTGCCCTAAACGAGGCTAACCAGCGTTCTTACTAACGCATTTCAATAAAGTTACTCTCGGATTGTGTTAATAGGCGACTTAATCAAATAGGATCTATAATAGTTCCTATTTATGCTATTAGAGAGTATGAGAAGTTAAGCTTAAGATATGCTGGATCAATGTCTTAGAGTCTAGACTATCATGAACTAGACCGTAAGGAATAAACTTACCAAGGCCGTTATGAGAGCAAGGCAATGTCGTTAAGGGTGGAACAAGTCCATAAAGATGTCAGGATCCTAAACAATGGATCTTACCCTATTTATGAAGCAAGTGCGAAACTACAAGCACTTACAATCGATCATTCAATTTTTGTTGAAGATATGCAGTAGAAAGAGAAAACCCTCTTTCTGATTGTGTTTTGGGTGAGACTTATCTCAGTAAAGTTTTCAAGGCCACTTATACACTATACATGGAGCATGTGCATTTAAACACATGGTACAAACAATCGTTATATAAAAAAAATCAGGAAATTCCTCCGTGTGCTAGTTGATGTCCATTAAGAACGACTAAAGTACGTTGAGGCATGTTACAAGTAGGTTAAGTGTTGGAACATCCAAGATATTCCTATGAAATGTTTCACACCGGCCAAATTTACATGAAGACTCAATTTACATGAAAAGATTCATTTACGTGAACAGAATATTCAAGAAAATATCTATTAAGTTAGTGGCCATAATAACCGACCCACCAAATCGCTAAGTGTATCACCCAAACCACCAAAAGCATGGCGAAGTCGCCAAGAACAAACTCCAGACCTTGGTGAGGTTGCCAAGGTTGGTGAGGTCGCCAAGAAGAAACTCCAGACCTTGGTGAGGTCGCCAAGAAGAAAATCCAGACCTTGCTGAGATCGCCAAGGTTGGTGAGGTCACCAAGAAGAAAATCCAGATCTTGGTGAGGTCCCCAAGAAGAAATTCCAGATATCTAAGAACACCGCGAGATCTCTAAGAACAAAACGAGATCTCCAAGAACAAAACGAGATCTCCAAGAACATAACGAGATCTCCAAGAACAAAACGAGATCTCCAAGAACAAAACGTGATCTCCAATAATGATTTCCGATAAAGTGTGAAAACATGAAATAAGACTATGTATGGATCCATTCATCCACAAAACTGTAAATCTAAAGTTTACATCATGTATGCATACTCTTACACAGACATAAACAAATGAATAAAGTGAGGATCGTCTTTGGCACGCGTAGCAATACTTTTGGGAAAAATTTATAACCAAAGCTTTCAGAAACAATTACAGTTCAGAAAACACTTTTTGAAATGTTCTGGTTCGCTGTAACCAAGGGCTCTGATACTAATCTATCACACCCCCAATTTTCCACTAACGGAGTATAACCGTGTGGGGTGTGATCCAGACCGGGATCCAAGTCTTTAGTTACAATCAAGCAATAATTGAAAGTTTAAATCAGTTTCATATTACACTTTACAAAACAGAGTTTACATTGCAGTTTAGCGGAAGCATTTAAAAGTCTACAAAGTTGTTGTTTTCCAAAATAGGAAGTAAAATTGTTGAAGTGCATTTCCCAAAGTATTTTACAAAATTGAGTATTGCCTACGCCCGTGCCTCCTTGATCCTCCGAGTGACCTGAAAAGCATTCAACAATCAAGTGTCAGCAAAAGCTGGTGAGTTCACAAAGCAGTTTACACTTGACCGTGTAGAAAAAAAATGTCTACGAATAATGAAAGACCAATTCGTAAGTTACAAGTAATATCCAGTCGGGAGGGTGCATCACGTAGTTTTAGGCTAATATTGTTCTCAGTCCGACCGCCAGTCGGGAGGGTGCATCACGTGCACCGCTGAGCGGGGGGTGTCAATCCCTAGTAGTACTACTCAACATTACCTCCGCTATTCTATATTGACGGTCTGAGAAAGTAAGGACTTTTTGTAATTAAAATGTATTTAGTGAAACATTGTGATATGTGTTGGATAATTACTAAAATAGGTAAAATACCTTTGTCTTTGCATTGCCATCCTTTACCGGATGCAACTAGTTGTGTGTTATCATCCTCAACCGGATACAACTAAATAGAGTAGTGAAACTCACCTTAGGTTGCACTGGTACACAGCACTTGACTTTATATGTTGGTTAGGATTTACCTATTTTAATGAATACGATCTAACCAAATTAGAGGTTGTCGCTAGGACGAATTGCTTATCAATAAAAAAAATATTTCACCAAGCATTCACATTGGTCCTAACACTTAAACACAAGTCCTAGACTTGTAGGAAAACATAGATGCACAATTCCAAGTGAAATTGCATAAAAAGTCAAACTAAAAAGTCAAACGCAAGCATACATGTGGTGGCATGTCTAATTTTCTCTATGCTTGGAGTTAGCCTCTGAAATTTTACAGGCATAAACTTCATAATATTATAGACTCGTTGCAAAAATAATCAACCCAAAAGGTTAAGTAATGATAAAGTTATGCGTGTCGGAAGTTCGCAAAAATCAACATTATTGTCTTTGACACACCATTTGGTGGCATGCCTAATTTGCTCCATACTTGGAGTTAGTTTGTAAAATTTTGCAGGCATGAATTAACCAACATTTAGGGAATGTTGCAAAAAGAATCAACTCAATCGGATAAGTATTGAGAAAGTTACGAGCGTTGGAAGTTGGCAATTTCAGCTTTTTGCAAAATAGTCAAAGTAAGTTTAAAATTTGCATAACTCATTTAAAACTTAGAGTTTGAGCATGAAACTTTCCAGATCCTACTTTCATTATATAAACCCCATTTTCATTTAACAAACCCCTAAATAAAACAAGGTTATCATGCCCCGACCAAAATGTAAAGTATACTTTTCACAGAAAAATATAGCTTTGCACACCTAACTTGCAGCAGTGTTTTGGATGACCAAACGGAGGTTTTAGAAAGCGTGCTAGTAGCCCAGATAAATCTAAGACATAATAATTTACTACGGAAAATAATCAATTGATTTCGATCAAAATTGAGCAAGTTATGACCTCTGTAAGTTGACCTAAAAATCTAGCCGAATCTGTCCAAAATTTGTAATTGTATAAATTGCATTTTTGTGGTTTTGGCCAATCTTTTGCTCGTTTAACTTCATGTAAAGACTTTTAACACATTAGATATCATATTATCATGCATTCCTAGTTTTCATAACAACCATAAAACAATCATAGCAAAATTCAAGCATGCCACTAGCATATAAGCATATATTCCCCAATTTCAAGTTCTAATATACCCAAATTCTTCATGAACACTCCTAATCATGTATCCACAATAAAAATACAGCCACAATACATTATCAAATCTGTCCCAAATCATAAACTTACTTGTCCTAACATAAAACATGATTCATGAGTGATTTCACACCCCAATTAACAAACAAATACAAGATTAACACATGTAATCAAGAAATTTCTACATAAAATCTTCTAGGGCTTACAAGTAGATGAGAAGAGGGACGGATGGTGATGATGAGACGAGATTGAAGCCTTCCCTAGCTTTCTTGAAGGTTGAATGAGCGTATACACCTCAAATCTTGCTTATTTGGTACAAGATTTGTAGAATTTGAGAAGGGGTGTGTGTGTGGTGTTGGAACCGTAGGTTGAGAGGGAGAGAAGAGAAGAAAGGGTGGTGAATGAGGAGGGGGGAGTGTTTGGGCTGCATTTTGCTTTATAAAAAATTTACATATTTAGTCCCTCGATCACCACTTTATGCACATATACCCCAAAACAACTAATAAATGCGTTTTAAACCTAAAACTTGTAAATAAAACACTAGAAATGTTTCTAAATGTTTATAACTTATTTAACATGAGATGTTTAGTCGCGAAAAGTTTAATTATCATTTACACACATAAAACTCAAATTTGCGTACGAAACCCAGTTTTACCCGAAAACGCAAAATTTTACAAGTAACACATAAAGTCACGAAATAAACTCACGAAACAAGTTATTAGAATTAATTAGCAAGTAAACCTAAATAAATATGTAATCATTCAAATAAAGGAACTAACGCAAAAGGTTAACGAAGTTAACCTGGGAATTTGGCAATTGTCACATTGTTGAGGTAAGAAAATATCCATCTGAGTCTAGAAGTCCAGAGACGGATAGGCCTCCAGGAGATATTCCTCTTTGAGAGACCATTTTGCTGCTTCTGATTCCTCTTGGTATTGTTTCCCATCTGAGTGCTTAAAGGATTAAACTCATGGTGAATCTAGGATAGAGAATGAATCTTTCATTTATTGGTCCTTTGAGATTATTTTGAATGTGTCTCATGAGGTATGGAGAGAAGTTCATGTTGTGACCTTTTATGAGGCCATTCATGAATCACTGAGTATCCTCATTTGCGAGATGCTGGTCAGAATACTTTGAGCAAAAGTAGATTTGAATTTGGGAAAAGAAGTATTGCCATAGGTGAGGCTGGTGGGCTCTGTCAGCCTTTCCTTCATAGAGGTTTCCCTTATAGTCCATGTCATAAAGTGTTTGGATCACATCATCTCTATCAAAGTAAGAAGGAGCAGAAGAATTGTCTTTGATTTGAAGTGCTTTTCCGATCATATGCTAGGAGAAGATAAAGTTGAGTCCACGGACAAATGTCTTGATGGAGGCATTGACTCCATCTCTTGTAATGAAGACAGTGTTCCTCCAGAACTCTTGAAGAACAATATAGTTGAAAGGAATGTCAAGAGATAAGGCATAACCTATTGGGCAATTACTAAGAAATCTCATCATTTGTCGATATGACCAAAATCAATTGCCACAAGGTGTATATAAGACAAGGTTGTGAAGATGAACAGTAGGAAACATGGTGTTTTCAGGGAGTGAAGGAGAGAGTTCTTTGAAAGACATCTTTGGCTTTAAGATTGAGAGGAATGAGACAGAGTTTGGTGGTTCAACTTTTTGAGCTTTCTCATTCCCTTTTTATAGAAAAGAATGCCATGATGAGAGGAAGAAGTTCCTAGATGGGGTAGCAGAGAGATTTGACAGCCTACAAAAAAGTAGGGATCATTATGGGTTTTTGGTTCTTGGAAACTGGAATTTTTTTTATCAAAAAGTCAAATTTTCAGGAGAGTTTCTTGGTTTTTGCAAGTAAGGAAGTAAATGAGACATAATTATTGTGGTAGCTTCTATTATTTCTGTCAGGGGAATAAGGATTTAAAAATATTATTATTTTTTTATGTGTTAGTTGTCATCTTCAACATACCCAGCTTGCTCAACAGAAATGAGAATCTCTTCTCATCCAGTGGTTTTGTAAAAATGTCTGCAAGCTCGAGTTCAGTTGGGGAAAAAACATTTCATCGTGTCCTTTTTCAACATGATCTTTACTAAAATGATACCTAATAACAATGTGTTTTCTTGAGTGAACAGGATATGGCAATTGCACTTTTTGAGTCACAAAGAATGGGTATTTTTTAGAGATTTTTTTCATAGTCTTTGAGTTGAGTTTTCAGCCAAATCACCTGAGAGCAGCAGCTGGAAGCAGCAACATATTCAGCCTCAGCAGTTGAATTTGGGACACAGTTATGCTTCTTAGATGTCCAGCATACTATTTTTCCTCCTAGCATTTGACAGCTACCAGAGGTGCTTTTCCTGTCTAATCAACATCCTGCATGATCACCATATGACTAGGCTGTGAGTGAAAAACCAGTGTCTTTAGGATACCAAATATCTAGGTCAGTTGATCCTTTTAGATATCTGAAAACTCTTTTAACAACTGTTAAGTGAGATTCCTTAGGTTTACATTGATATCTGGCCAGGAAGCATGTGGAAAACATATTATCTAGTCTACTTGCTGTAAGATACAGGAGTGAGCCTATCATTCCTTTGTTTGTATGTTCATCCATAGACATTCCATCTGTGTCTACATGTATTTTAAAATGTTTCGCCATGGGATTTTGTAAGGAGTGGAACTTGAGAGAGTATTTTTTCAATATAATTTTTATGAAAATGCGTGTGCGTATGATCGTCTACTCAATAGTATTGAAGTCAATGTAAAACGAGAATGAACACAAGATTTGACCAAGAAGTGCCTAAACAATACACAAGACAACTATTTATAGTGCTGAAATCCGATGGGCCGAACCTCAGGTTCGAACCAGATTCGCCGGTGTCCGAACTTGGAGTTCGCCCAAAGTTCGGCCAGAACCAATCTTGCATATCTTGTCTTGTACTCGATACTTCACATGACGATCAGGAATCATGTATTAACAAACTCCCCCTCGGCATGTGCAATATCAATTTCTTCATTAAAACTTGTATCTTGTATCTTCAAACAAACTCTCCCTCAACTTGACGATGAGTTCAATCTTGAATACTTGATATTGCATCGTGTGTAATCTCTTTATCAACAATCTTCAGAAGACTTGAAATTGTGATGTTCTCTTTCCACTTAGAAACCTGCCAATATAAATAATCATGGTGCAAAACGTCTTTTCGAGACTCTAAGATATTTTGATTTTAAAATTGATTTCGTATACCGTGTTGATCAATCGAAAAGAAATAAGAAATAAAACCTTTTTGATATTTAGAAACTTTACATCAAAGCACACCTAAAATCTTTTTGGTATTTTCTGATATAAAATGTTAATGCAATACAAAATCAGACACTATTTTTATCTTTTGTGAGAAAGATCACAACTTAGGATCATATTGGATATAACATACTGAACTACACTTCAATTTTGATTATTGTAGCACAAAACCATGCCGATTGTAGATATAATTTGTCTAATTTTAAACTCAGGCAGAATCATACTCATAATATCTGGATATGTCAAGGTTTTGTTAGATTTGCTTTGACCAGTGTACCCCACACTATCAGACATACTCAGATATGCTATTGCTTATCACACTTTGTGATTTCATTTGTGATTTAACAATAGTGATTGTATACATGATATAGCCAACTGTGTTCCATGCAAAAAGAAATAAGAACGTTAAATCGTCTACCTTAAGGTCGATCTTTAGATACGTAGATAAGGCCTCAGATTTAACAAAATATGAAAATAAAACCAGTTGAAATTGTATAACTCAACAACATACATGTCGGTACTCCCGTACACGCAGAGAAAGTCCGATGAGTTATATGAAACACCAAAGAAAATAAAGCAGAACGTCAACCAAACAACAATCAGGCCGGCCTTGTGAGCACGCAGAGAAAGTCCGATCGTTTCACAAAATAATGAAAATTAAACAAGTTTAAATCTTTGCAAAAAGAACACATGTATACACAATGACTTCTCATTTTATTTTTCACATATCTTTTTCTTGATATATCGTGAGATATGCATCAAGATGTTGTCCACTAGGTCAAGCATCAGATTTAGTGTATATCACATTTGAATACTTTCTGATTTGCCGGGCCTATCTTACACATCGATCAAATGGTCTTATGGCTTTTTCATCTATTTTTTCCATGAGTCAGACGTTGTAAGCCAAGGTACCATCATTTCCCAATCATGTCGGATACAATTTCTTATTTTTCAATGTTTTTGGATATTTGCATTTTTCAATGTTTTTGTCTTTTCAAATTTCTCCTCCTAACAAATGACAAATCTATTTATAGATTTTCATATTTACTATTTGCAAAAACAAAGTCCCCCTCAAAATGAGATGGAGTGAAAAACAAATAAAAAAAACTGATCAACCAACACGAATTCTTGTCGTTGTAGGATTTTGGAAACAGGATTGATTTGGAAAATCAATTTAAGTTATCACAGATATTTCACAATCAGCAATTTTCCAATCACCGAAAGGTCTTCCTGAAATATCTGCTGACACCAAATAAAACATTAGTCGCTCTGGGATCGACCCGATTCAACAGCGTTGGGTCGCCCGATGTCCTCCACATAGTCATTGTTGGCCTTGGAAACAATCTTTGGTTTCCATATTTTGGAAGATTTTGTTTTTTGATCAGAACCAGAATCAGTATCAACTTCTTTACTCAGTTTAGACCAGTTTAGACCGAGACCATAGTTCATCAAAAATCTGACATTTGTTATCCACATATTTAACAGTGTTGTGGATATAGGCAATCGTCGGATAATCGGCAGCAAGATGTCCAGGTTGACGACATGCATAAAAAGACTATCTCGAAATTTGAGCACATTTGAAAATTTCTTTGAATTTTGAATACTAGAAGAATGTTCAGAATCAAAGTTATCAAAGAAATCGTCATAGGAATCATACCTAGGAGATGGACTCCTTGAAGATGATGACCTTCCAGAATAATAAGATTTTTCTTTCAGAGGAGGTGATTTCTTTGGAACTTTAACTTTTGAATTCTACTTAGCTTTTTCTGGCTTCTTAGCTTGAACCGGTGCTTCCTTGACCTCATAACCCAAACCTTTGTGCTTGAAACCAGGAGTCTTTGATGAACTTGAAGAAGAACCAGAAGTTTCGCTCCCCTTAGCTTCTCTAGTGAATTTATCTTTGATGTCTTTCAGTTTATTCTTCTCAACCAAACCTTTGTCTTCTTCAGTTGCAGATGAAGTACTTGAACCACTTTTATCAAAATTTGCTCATTTTCTAGAAAAATAGACTTTGAGCTAAACTTCGGAGCTTCACCCAAAAACTTTTCCTTCTTCTTAGACTTGGACTTCTTTGTCGTGGATACAGTGAAAAACTTTGAATAATCATGCAATTTGTCTTTAGGATCAAGCGGAGTAGACGTAACCTCAGATAAATCCACCGGTTAAGGAACCATGTGAATATCATCTTTCTTAGAACTATCTTCACCCCGATCCTGTTTGTATAAGAAATTCAACAATGTCGGTGACAAATTGCAATTCTTCACTTGCCTTTGTAACTCCAAAATTTCCA
>JBCNJP010009036.1:0-33691 GCA_039602395.1 Deinandra increscens subsp. villosa
ACCTCGTCCAAAGCAGGTCAAACCCCTCTCCGTTGACTTTTAATTTAAATATTCATACGTTTTAATTATATGATTAACTGAATTAGTTTTAATGATTAACTGATAACTGATTTAATCCCGCGTTTGTACCGGAAGCATAAACCCGTAAAATATGAAAGTTTCATATTTTAAATATGGAACTTCAATAATATATATATATATATATATATATATATATATATATATATATATATTTGACTTTTTATATCTTATCAAGACTGATACAATCAATTCACTAAACACTTTTTTGGAAATATAATGTTATAGAAAACATTCCGTTGTCAAGACTTAACCAAACGAGGAACCCGTAAAACCTATTGGGCCCAGTTAGGCCCAATAAGCCCAAAATGATCCAAACGAGCCCGAAGCTCGATCCAATGACTCAACCCGGATAACCGATCGTTCGAGCCAACCCGGAGGCCCGACCCGCGGCCCGAATGGCCTTGGGCCGAACCCGATCCATCCCCCTCTCGGCCCACGTGGAAGCCCAACCCCGACCCGATTCTTTCCCCTTCGCGGCCCAACCCGAACACCGGCCCAGCCCCACTCGTTTTCCCTTTGAGCTTCGGCCCGTCTCCTTCCCGAGTTTAATTGGGCTTCGGCCCAATCTCCCACCCTTGACATTAAATTGAGTTTGGCCCATCAAACTGTATAAAGATTAGCCCACTAGAATTTTTTTTTATAAAATTTGGCCCATCAACCTATAAATTTCACCACCTTTGTAGTTAATTATGCTTGGATCAAATTTATAAAAATTGTAATTTTTATAAACACCTAACCCCTTCATATTTTATAAAAGCTCTTATCTTTTTATAAAATACATGAAAGATTTATAAAACTAGTCACCTACAGTTATAAAATTGGGTGAATGTGGTGTTGACAACACACCTAGCCTATAACTCTTATTAGTTGTCAATTACAAGTTCCCATGAAATTAAAGGTAATGACCATTGGTTAATAAACCAAGTTTTGGTTATAAGAAGAGGAGATCTCCACTCAAACCACCACACAACCAACACCCTCACTCACTTCTCTCCCTCTCTCACTCTTCGGCCGAACCACCACCAACACCCCTTGCCGACCGGTTGCTACCACCGCCAGCCATTGTCCCGCCGCCGCTGAACGCCACCCAACCGCCGCCGGACCACTGCCACCTCCTCCCTCCTTCTCGGTTTTGAGATCCTCACCCATTGTGAGTGTTTCTAACCCCCTCTTCTCCTATGTTTTCCTTTCATGTTTAACACCCAATAATACCCAAGTCTTGACAACAACACTTAAAACAACTACATTTTGGTCTAATCAATGTAATCTCTCTTCTCTACCTCCTTCTTTCTTTGATCTCAACATCTCCATGGTGTTCTTGGAACTTAAAGTAGTCATAGAGATGGGGTGAAACACTTGAAGAAATCATAAGAAAGTATTCAAGTGCACCTAAAGATCATCATGTTTGTTTATATGCATTTCTTGTACATTTTGAATGCAAGAACAAAAACCCTATATGGAATTATCCATAAAACTCACTAGATGAGTTAGATGTTCTTGGATCATCATATAAAATGGTCCTAACACTTGAAAAATGTTAGTTGATTTAAAATGGGCTAACTAAATGAAATATGATAATATTTGATGTTAGCTAACAATCTTAATATGTTTATTGTTCTAACACAAATGTGTTAGTTGATTGTTACTTATTTATTTTGACTGTCCTAACATGAAAAATGTTAGTTGATTGTCAATGTCCTAACACAAATGTGTTAGTTGATTTTTATTCATTTAAATGGTCCTAACACTATATGTGTTAGTTGATTTAATCATAAATCATAAAATGATAATAAGTGGACTTGTCACATATTAAGATAATGATGAATATATAGACTAAAATGGCTAAAATGTTAACATATGAGAACTACTTGTTTTAGTAAATATAACACATTAAATGTGTCATAAAAGTTTCAAGACAAAAAGAATATTACTAGATTTTATTACTAAAAATGGAAGGAATAAATTTATGTCAAATGATTAATTTGACATAAGTTCTTGGATTTATCACAAGTTTTAATCAATAAAATAAATGTTATAAAAATATAGAACTTTTCTATAAAAAGACATTTGTAAAATGATTATGACTTATAAAAGATTTATATAAAAATAATCAAAAGCCAAGCAATTGACTTTAATTATTTTTATAAACCTTTATTATTACCTTGATGAATCGAAATAATCAAAATAAGAATACGTTGCGTAGTAATAAAACCGGGACCATACGGCGATATACGCGAAAACGTAAATGGTTGAAATCTCAAAACAACTACTTATCATGTTTTATTAAAACAACCCAAATGTTTTTTTAATAAACTTTTATAAATCCAAGTGTCACAAATTAATGTTTTTAGAACAACGTTATAAAAGAAATACATATTTCATACAAATGAAATATTAAACGATTTCGAAATATTAATTGATTAAATGTTGTGCCTTGAAATATATCTTTCAAACAATTCATGTTTTAAGATAAAGTGAACTTTAAACAATTATTCATTTGACTAATAATTATTTACAAGAGTTTAAACTATGATTTAATTAAAGTTCACAAAGGAATGTTAATCATAATTATTTAAAAATAATTATAACTTGCATGATTAACAAATCAAACACAAAATTAGTTAATTAAAAATAATTATACGAACTTATGAAAATAATAATAAACATTATTATTTTTAACTCGATGTTCAGGACTTGATTGAACTAATAAATGTTTAATCTTTATTATATTTATTGAACATAAATATAAATCATCACGAAAGTATTTATTTAATAAATACAAACTAACGGGTTTTCAAACGAATACAAATGTGATTAAAATGTCAAGACTTGACCGGTATCACTTAGGGTGACTTATGTTACTCAATTGATTGTAGACCTTATGCATGTGCCTATTTATTTATTTAGGACGTTACGTGCTACCGTTCCTACACTGTTTATTTACCGACTACCTGCTGATCAAGTGAGTTTCACGGCCCCTTTTCTTTTAACCGTTTTTATACTTTGGGGGAGAAATCATGAAATCTGATAAATGTTTTTTACTTAATATTATAGTTTATCTGTTAGCCGTATGACTGCTTGTTCTCTTACTGATTGCCCAATTATGGTACATTATCGTTATAAACGTTTGTACAACTGTATCCCACCATTAATTGATTTCAGTTAGTTATGTACGAAACGATAACTAGTGAATAGATCTATTTGGGTTGATAACCCTGCCCTAACTGGTAGCCCCAGTTCTGATTTCGGACTGTCTTGGGGTACATGTCAGTTATTCTGCTTTGTTCAGTATCTCTCGGGCGAGATACTATGGGTGGGTAAACCGTTAGTATTTGAAATCAAGGTTTAGGTGAGTTCATACAACCAAAACGGTAAACCAATGTAATATTTAAGTATACTGAAACCATTTTACCAACTTTAAACGTAGAGTCATAAACCTGTGAACCTCACCAACTTTATGTTGACCCTTTTAAACTCATGATTTCTTAGATAATTGATGCAATCTCTGGAAGACATGCAAATGGGGCTTCATCATGCTATCGGACCTGCTTACGGAGTCATAGTCCCAACTATCCCAATAAAATGTTTTTAATATTAATTTAAGACTTTATGATTTTCAAATGTAAGACATTATCGTTTCCACTACTCTTTCCGCTGCAATGAAATGATGTGATGTTTTTATGAAATTTGAAATTATTAGAAGTCGTTCTATGTATCCGCGACTATGATTCTATTCTCGTTCACACCCGAACCCGTTGACCGGGGTGTGACATAACTGCCGAGGGGAATATCCATCAAACTACCCAACTGAATAAATTTATTGAAGTGAGAAGCATTAGTCGCAGAGAAAGCAACACCCACATCTCTCCTCCTGGGATCTAACTGAGTTAAAATCCCTAAAAATAATAAAATTCCCTTTATTAGCTTCCATGAACATAAGAATTTCATTCCAAAAACTAACCTTCAAAGGCTCTTCTTGCGGGGCATAGACATTTATCAAGTAACAGTGCTCTTTAGAACTAACTCATTCTCCGCCAACAATAATCATTTGATCCGTACACATCGAGGACGACTTAAGAAAACAAGAAGGATCCCAAATAGAAATAAGCCACCCGAATGACCTTTAGAGAGAACCAATTCGTATTCGAAATTAGAATTACCCCACAATTAAGCTTCTTATTTTACCAATATCAAAAGACGACATAAAAGTCTTTTGAATCCCCATGAAAGCAACAGAATGTGTACTCGCTATATTAGCCACCTTCCTCATCTTTGACCCGTTCCCAACACCACACATGTTAATAGAGAGAATATTCATCTATCAATCACCTTCTCACTCATCCTCTTCATGAGAAGTTGGCCGGAGATCATTATAAGTGCCCTCCATATTGAAACCCATGATATTTCCAAGGTCAATCACCCGATTAAGATCGTTAATAATAGAACCACCTTTATGGACTGTGTCTTTCACCGATGCAACAGAATAATCATCTTAAAGTTCCTCATGATCCTCAATATTATTAAAAATCATGCCTTTGAAACCCGGAGGTTTCGAAGGATCGGAGCTCAAAGAATTTTCCCCTTCTCCTACACGTCCCACCGACTCGCTAGACTCGGTTTCCCTCATTTGTCTCACGATTAGTATTAACCTTCTTTGTATTATTAGCCACAAACTCTTCCTGTTGAACGTTTTCGATGATCTTATAGATGGAAAAAGGATCTGAAGACATAGTTAGGTTAACCGTAACCCCCTCTCTTTGGACAGGAACCTTATCACCCAAGTCCTCCCTCAAATCATTATTGATCAACCCTTCCTCATCTTCCGAATCCTCGTTCTCCTCGGACGTATCATCTCTAGAGATCATATCCGATCCATCAAGAAGAGTTGGTGCCCAAGTCCCAAATTCTTTAACCCACAAATCAAAAGACTTTCCATCAACTTCCACCCTCACATTATCAAAGATCGGTTTTTTAGAAGAAGTTAAGATGCACATTTTTTTAATACCCATTGGTTCATCCTTATCTTCATCAATGAAAATACATTTACCCCACATTCCTCCTAAGTGAATTAGGGCCTCATTGTTCCACAGAACCAAACGTAAGCCTAACACTTCAATCCAAACCATACGCTCATCTAGGATAAAGTTAGGGAAGGAATCTCGAGAACGTTTTCTTCATGCATTCACAAGATTGAAACTTGATGCACGATTCCAACCACCCAAACTCTAATACCACCCATCGACCCCCCACGTAACGAATTTTAACCCCATTGAAGCCTTCATCATAACATAATTGGTACAAATGGATAAGTGATGCAATGCCAACCAACTTACCCATGATAGCTTTATCATTCACCTTATATGAATTAAGATTCACATCAGAAAACACAATTACCTTCTTAGGTGGAACAGAGTTAACACTCTCATTAGCAGGCTTCAAGGAAGTTGTCTTCTCCAAGTAAGTCAACATCGGCTGTTTCACTATACTCGGTTTCTGCATCTCCTGAAACTTTTTCGGGACCTTACCCTCTTCTTGCGCATTATCACGATGATCATGAACTTTAGCATTGAAACAAACTCTTGCCACATCCGCGAAGACCCGATACGTACCAAACCACATTGAACGAAGGTTCGAGAGCATCTTAGGGATGTCATCCACTCGCCGAAACCTAACAAAGCCAAAACGGTGCCCTGATTTTGAAAGGTTCTTTGCAATATAAACGTCCGTCACCGTTCCCCATCTTTCGAAATGCTTCCACAGATCCGCGCTTGTCAGCGAGGGATTGAAATTGCATACGTAAAAAGACGTAGAAATCGAACGCAAGTCTTGAAAATTAGGGTTACACACACTCGTTTTCCCATGCACTTTACCGTTTCTAGATCGAGATTCTCCTACCTTTGATTTTTTCCGACGAACCTCCTGCCAATCATCCGTAGCCCTAGTCGCTGTAGCCGTCATGAGCCTCAACTATTTCATGTTTAATATAATAGATCATTTTATTTTAAATAAGTTTAATATAATAGATTTAATTAACTAACATATGTTTAATATGATAGATTTAATTATTTTAAATAAGTTTAATATAAGAATTAATTAACTTTGTTTAAAATTTATAAGGTTTCAATATATAAAAAAAATCAATGGGCCCCACCAATTCAATGAACGTGGGGACGTGCGCCGACTAATGCCACACACTTTTTTTTTTTGAACAGCAAATTTATTAAGACCATTCCATAGCAAGCAGCTAGGGAAGGCCACAACCAGAAGCATTACATGGGGGAATTGTTCCAAATGTCCCAACTAATATTACACAACTTACAACGATGTTTGAACCAAAGAAAACTCCACGATTTGATCTCTGAAAAAACCCTTTGGGCCGAAGGGGTCTTGTTGTTGAAAATGACGCCATTCCTCTCCAACCAAATACACCAGCAACCGGTAAGAATTATCGTTTTGAGCACGTTGGGCATCCCTCTGGAATTGTTGTCTTCAAGATGAGCGACGGCCAAGTCTTTCACCGAGAAAAACCATAACTCCGGAATCCGACACCACCTAGCCACCAAGTGCCAAACCACACCCGCAAAAGAACATCCAGAGAAGATGTGATCCACCGTTTCAGTGCCTTCGTTGCACAAGGCGCAAGCCTCCGAACCAACGCGTATGTTTCGTCTCATTAAACCATCACGGGTCGGTAACTTGTCGAGCAACGCCCTCCAGAACAGGAGGTTAACCTTAACGGGGACAGAGCTGGACCAGTCAAACACCCAATTAGCATCCTGATCCAGCCCCTCGAGAAGTTTCGCACGTAAAGATTTCACCGAGAAAAACCCGTCAGCCGCTAAATTCCATCGCCAGCCTCCATTATTCTGCACCAAATGATCCTGCAAAAGAACTCCTCTAGTATCCAAGTCACCTGTGGCCTTGATAATTGCTTTCCAAATCCCATTAATCCTTGGTTGTAAAGGCAGAAAATGATCCTGAGACCGTCTGTGGTGAATAGCAAGAATAACCCGTCGCCAAAGATTGTAGCCTAGTAGTAAGGGACAAAGCCTCTTTGATGGAGACTAAGGTTCAAATCTTGGCAATGGTGATATTTAGTGAAATAAAAAATTTGTTGTTCATAAAAAAAAAATAAACGAAAACTAATGTAGTTAAGCCAAATTCAAAATATCAAACAAATTAAAAATATATGTATTTGTATGTATTTGTTCGTTACTTGGTAAGATAAAAATAAATAAACGAAAACTAATGTAGCCTTGTTTGTCTTTATTCGGTTCGTTAGTAGACGTACTTGGTAAAAATAAATAAACGTACACTAAGGGGCTCAAGCTCATTTATTAAACGTGCTCGAAGCCGGGGTACTTGTAAACTTAGTCGCTTGATATAGAGTAAATTACGCAGAAGGTCTTTTATGTCTTACTCCGATTTCGGAGTAAGTCATTTAAGTAAAGTTGTTTCACCCGGCATCCTTTATTGTCACACCCCGGTCAACGGTTTCGGGTGTGAGCGAGAATGGAATCATAGTCGAGGATACATAGAACACTTCTAATAACTTAAAAACTTCATAAAACATTAATTCGTTTCATTGCAGCGGAAAGAGTAGTGGAAACATCAATGTTTTACAATTTAAAAACATAAGTCTTAAACGATTATTAAAAGTTTAAAATAGTTAAATTGGATAGTCAGGACTATGACTCCAGGGACAGGTCCGTTAGCATTTGTGAGCTCCATTTGCATGTCTTCAAGGAAGTCTCGTCAATTACCTAAGAAATCATGAATATAAAACGGGTCAACATAAAGTTGGTGAGGTTCACAGGTTTAGGACTCGATAGTTAAACAGTTGTAAACAGTTGTAAAACAGTTTCGGTATACTTAAATATTATCAGGGTTTATTGTTGTTGTTGTATGATCTCACCTGAACCTTGATTTCAAATACTAACAGTTTACCCACCCGGCATCTCTTGCCCAGAGATGTTTAACAGTGCAGAATAACTGACGTGTACCCCCAGACAATCCGGAGTCAGAACTGGAGCTACCAGTTAGGGTAGGGTTGTCAACCCAAATAGATCTACTCACTAGCTATCGTTTCGTACAGAACTAATTGAAATCAATTAATGATGGGATTTTCGGTTGTACAAACGTTTATAACGATAATGTACCAAGTTGGGCAATCAGTAAGAGAACAAGTAGTCATACGGCTAACAAGTAAACCATAATATTAAGTAAAAAGCATTTAATCAGTTTTCATGATTTCTCCCCCAAGTATAAAACAGTTAAAAGGAAAAGGGGCCGTGAAACTCACAGTTTTAGCAGATAAGCGGTATTTAAGCAGCAAAGGACGGTAGCACGTAACGTCCTAAATAATTAAATAGCACATGCATAAGGTCTATGGTCATTTGAGTAACATAAGTCACCCAAGTGATACCGGTCAAGTCTTGACGATTTTTAGTCCGTTTGTATTATTGAAAACTCGTTATCTTGTATTTATTTATTAAATACATTTATGGTTATTTATATTTATGTCCCATAAATATAAACAATTAGTCATCTTCAATAATTCAACCAAGTCTTGAATATTGAGTAAAAAGATATAATAATGTTTATTATTATTTTCATGAGTTCGAATAATTTAATGAAATAATTACTTATTTGATTTGTTAATCTTGCAAGTTACAATTATTTTAAATAATTACGATTAACAATTATTTGGTGAATAAAACAAGGTTTAAGTCTTTGCAAATAATTATTTGTCGAAATAATTATTAACGTTTGTTTTATTTATAAAACATAAACCTTTAAGGAAAACATTTAAGGTTTTAAACGTTTAATCATTTTCAAAGGTGAGTTAATATTTCAAGTTCATGAAATATTATATAAAAAAAAAATGTTGATAAAAATATTTATGGCGACGCTTGGATTTATAACGTTCGATTTATAAAAACTTGACTTTTATTTAAAATCTCCAACGAACGTTGGTTCGTTTTTGGATACTTTATTTTTAATAGTAACATTAAAAGTCCTTGTAACTATTTTTAAACCAATGATTTGTCTTGGTTTATTTTTATAAAAATCTTTTATGAAAACATTTATTTTCAAGTGTGACTTTTTATAAAAATGTCCATTTCTAGCAAGTTTCAAGAAAGGTTAAAACTTGTAATAAATCCAAGTATTTATGTCAAATTAATCATTTGACATAAATATTATTCTTATCAAATCTATCATTTATTTTTATTCTTTTTGCCCAATCATTTAATCATTTGGAACATAATAAATATGTTACTTGACTTATTTTAAAAAGTATATTCTTTTTGTTTTAGCCATAGGTTACATATGTAACTTTTATTTAAATAAGTCCATGATTCTTAGTTTATATATTTGTTTATCATCATTTCATGAGTTAACATAATATAACATGGATTATATTGTTAGTTAACATTTTTAATAGGTAACATGAATTAATAAATAATCAACCAACATATATGTGTTGGGACCAAATATATATTTAGGTGCAATCACTAACACATTTGTGTTAGGACAAGAAAATAAATACAATCACTAACACATTTGTGTTAGGACAAGGAAATGTAAATAACAATCACTAACACATTTGTGTTAGGACAAATAAATATAAACATGTAAAGATTGTTAGTTAACATTTTATATGAAGAGGCTTGGAGGTTTGTTTTAAAACAACTAACTTATGAAACCAAGGTTTCATAAACAAGATCTTGGTGCACACTTGTTACTTTCCAAGGATTTCACAAATGTGTTTCACCACACTTCATGGCTAACTTTAAGCCTCAAAGGCACCAAGAATAAGTGTTTGATCTTTGAAAGAAAGAGATAGAGAAGTGAGTTTTTGTTAGTTGTTTAACAAACACAAGCATTCTTGATCATTTGGTTTAGTTTTGATGGATTGTTGTCAAGACTTGAGAGGGTTAAGGGTGAATATATGATAGAAATATAGGAGAAAATAGGTTTAGAACACTCACAATCGGTGGTGAGTTAAAACCGAGAGAAAGGGAGGTGGGGCGGCGGCTTTACGGCGGCGGAGCGGCGGCGTAACGGTGGCGGAGGGTGGCGCCGGTCGGCGGCAGTGGTGGTTGGCGGTGGGGGGCCGGCCGAACAAGAGAGGGAGAGGGAAAGTGAGGGTGTTTGAGTGTTGGGTGCAAGGGAACATGGAGGGGGTTTGTCTCCCTTTTATAATCATGCTTAACATAATTACCCATTGGGTAATTATGTGTTGTCAACCTCTAGTTAATCCCCACTTCTCATGTGTAGGTTAATTGGTTTTTATAAATTTTTGAAGCTTTTATAAAATAAAAGGTGGCTAGGAGTTTATAAAAATCATAACTTTTTAAAATATAATCCCATTATATTTAATCCAATAGAAAAGTGATTTTTATTTTTATAGACGTTGTTAACCCGAGTTTTATAAAAGTGTTAGCGGGTTAAATACTTGAGTTAGTTCTATAAAGCTTATAAAACTTAGTGGGCTTTAAAACAATTTATTATTTTGTTTAAGATTGGGCCCAAGCCCAATTAATTTTAATTAAAAGAATGGGCCGAAGCCCATTTTATTTTGCGATGGGGACTGGGCCGAGGCCCAGTCGGGTTGGTCGCGGGCCGGGTCCTCGGTTCGTGGGCCGGGTTCTCGGCTCGTGGGCCGTGAAGGAAAAAGAAAGGAATTGGGCCGGTTCGGCCCAATTTGGTACGGGCCGCGGGTCGGGTATCCGGGTTTGGGGTTTTACTCGGGGCGTTGTTACGAGTGATTGGTTAAATTTTCGGGTCGATCGGAGTTATTTTGGGCTTAATGGGCTTACCAGGCCCAATAGGCTAAATGTTTTGGATATCGGCTAAGTCTTGACAACGTAACACTTGTTTGAAGTTCGTAAAACGTTTTGTCAGTTTATAACGGTTCGATAAAATATAAAATGTCAAATTTTATATTTATTTTCTTATTGTTGAAATTCCACATTTAATTATACGACGGACGTTATATTTTACGTACGTATATATTTGGTTTAATGGGGAATCGAAGTTGGTTAATCCTTTAACCATCATAGTTAATCATGTATTAGGCAGTAAATCACATAGCTATTACGTAATTTAAAAGTCAACGAAAGTCAACGGAGAGAGGTTTGACCTGATTCGGACGGGTTGTCACATTCTCCCCCAGTTAGGAGAATTTCGTCCCGAAATTTAGTCTTGGTTACTGGTGGACTGCGACGTTCTCAAACAGGCGTGGATACTTTCGGCGCATTTGATCCTCGCGTTCCCACGTATACTCTGGCCCTCGTCTAGAGTTCCATCGTACCTTTACTATGGGAATGCGGCTATGCTTCAGCTGTTTGATCTCTCGATCAAGTATCTCCACGGGTTCCTCAATGAAGTGTAAGGTTTCGTCCACTTGAATCTCATCAAGAGGAACGATGAGCGTTTCATCAGATAAGCATTTCTTAAGATTACAGACATGAAAGACATTGTGAACGCTGCTTAGCTCGACAGGCAGGTTCAAACGATAAGCTACTGGCCCGATGGTTTCGGTGATTTCGAAGGGACCAATGTAACGAGGGTTGAGCTTTCCTCGTTTGCCGAACCGGATGACACCTTTCCAAGGTGACACCTTTAGCATGACACGATCACCCTTTTTGAAGGACAAGGGTTTGCGTCGGTTGTCGGCGTAGCTCTTCTGCCTATCCCTGGCAGCCTTCAGACGATCTCGGATTCGGAAGATCAACTCGGTCGTTTCAAAGATTAGCTCGGGTCCAGTCAACTGACTGTCGCCAATCTCATTCCAGCAGAGGGGAGATCTGCACTTTCTCCCGTAAAGTGCTTCGAAAGGGGCGGCTTGGATGCTGGTGTGATAACTGTTGTTATAAGAGAATTCGGCAAGAGGGAGGTGCTCGTCCCACTTGGGTCCGAAATCTATCACACATGCTCTCAGCATATCCTCAAGCGTTTGGATCGTTCTCTCACTTTGGCCATCTGTCTGTGGATGGTAGGCAGTACTCATATCGAGTCGAGTACCCAAAGCTTTCTGTAGAGATTTCCAGAAGTGTGCGGTGAATCGACTGTCTCGGTCGGATATGATGGATTTGGGCACACCGTGGCGCGAGACGACTTCCTTTATGTAAAGCTTGGCTCGCTTATCCATCTTATCCGTCTCATTGACCGGTAAGAAGTGTGCTGACTTCGTCAATCGATCGACTATCACCCAGATAGCATCATAACCAGCTCTAGACTTAGGCAACTTTCGTGATAAAGTCCATGGAAATTTCTTCCCATTTCCATTCGGGGATTACTGGTTGAGTCAACAATCCCGAGGGCTTCTGGTATTCGGCTTTGACCTTCGAACATGTTAAGCACTTGCCGACATAGGTGGCTATCTCGGCTTTCATGTTAGGCCACCAGAACTGTTTCTTCAGACCGTGATACATCTTGTCTGATCCGGGATGAATGGAATATCTCGATTTGTGGGCTTCGTCGAAAATCAATTGCCTTAACCCTCCATAGACAGGTACCCATAACCTTTCCATGAAGACCCTGGTTCCATCAGGTTTCTCTTCTAGTTGCTTCTCCATTCCACGTAAACCTTCTTCAGTTAGGTTCTCCGGTTTGAGGGCTTCAATTTGTGCGTCGCGCACTTGGGAATTCAGGTTTGAGTGGATGGTCATGCCTAATGCTCGGACGCGGCGAGGTTTGGCATGTTCTTTCCTGCTTAAGGCATCGGCTACGACGTTAGCTTTGCCTGGATGATAACGAATCTCGCACTCGTAATCATTTAGCAGTTCCACCCATCGGCGTTGTCTCATATTCAATTCCTTCTGATTGAAAATATGCTGGAGGCTCTTATGATCGGTGAATATGGTACATTGGGTACCATAAAGATAGTGCCTCCAGATTTTGAGAGCAAAGACGACGGCTCCGAGTTCTAAGTCATGAGTGGTATAATTCTTCTCGTGAATTTTCAATTGCCGTGATGCGTATGCGATGACTTTCTCTCGTT
The DNA here is from genome assembly GCA_039602395.1 of Deinandra increscens subsp. villosa. Taxonomy (NCBI): domain Eukaryota; kingdom Viridiplantae; phylum Streptophyta; class Magnoliopsida; order Asterales; family Asteraceae; genus Deinandra; species Deinandra increscens. The sequence continues at coordinate 13,091 of JBCNJP010009036.1, forward strand.
GCATCAATACACACCCTAAACCTTGATGCGAGGCATCGCAGTAGACAACGAAGTCTTCGATTCCATCAGGTAGTGACAGAATCGGGGCATCACAAAGCTTCTGCTTCAGTAACTGAAATGCTGCTTCAGTCTTGGCATCCCATATAAATTTCTTATCTTTCTGGGTCAGGGCGGTGAGTGGCTGGGCTATCTTCGAGAAGTTCTCGATAAATCGGCGGTAATAGCCAGCAAGACCTAAAAATTGTCGAATCTCGGTTGGAGTCGTTGGCGTGCTCCAATCCTTGATTGCCTCAATTTTTGTGGGATCCACGTGGATTCCTCGATCATTGATCACATGGCCCAGAAAGTGAACCTCGCGAATCCAAAAGTCACATTTGGAAAATTTCGCGTAGAGTTCTTCCTTCTTCAGCAACTCCAGAATAAGTCTCAGATGTTGTTCGTGTTCTTTCTTATTACGGGAGTAGATAAGGATGTCGTCAATGAACACGATAACGAACTTATCCAGGTAGGGTTTGCATACGCGGTTCATCAGGTCCATGAACACTGCAGGTGCGTTTGTCAAACCAAATGGCATTACGAGGAACTCATAATGGCCATAGCGTGTTCTGAACGCTGTCTTCGAAATGTCTTCATCTCTAACCCTGAGTTGGTGGTATCCTGATCTTAGGTCGATCTTGGAGTAGAAGCTCGACCCTTGAAGTTGGTCAAACAGGTCGTCGATCCTAGGAAGCGGGTAACGGTTCTTCACAGTCAGCTTGTTCAGCTCCCGGTAGTCGATGCACATCCGAAAAGTTCCATCTTTCTTCTTGACAAATAGCACGGGTGCTCCCCACGGAGAGTGGCTTGGTCGGATGAAGCCTTTATCTAGCAATTCTTGCAATTGGCTAGATAACTCCTGCATCTCAGAAGGTGCCAGACGGTACGGGGATCTGGCTACGGGGGCGGCACCTGGGGCTAAGTCAATGCGAAACTCCACTTGTCGCGTCGGCGGTAAACCTGGCAAGTCTTCGGGAAAGACTTCCGGGTATTCGCGGACAACGGGAACATCTGCTATGTTCTTCTCCTTTGGTTTCTTCTCAGTTACGTGTGCTAGGATGGCCTGACATCCTTTACGAAGGAACTTTCGTGCCTTCATACTAGATATGAGGTTTAGTTGGGTTCCACTCTTCTCGCCTTGTACGTTTAGAGTGTTGCCACCTTCGAGTGGCATCCTAACTAATTTCTCATGGCACACGATTTCCGCACGGTTCTTAGATAACCAGTCCATGCCTATGATAACATCAAAACTTCCTAGTTCTACAGGCATCAAATCAATGCTGAAGGGATGATCGGAGAGTTCTAATGAGCAATTGGGATAAATAATGCTAGTTTCTACTAATTCTCCGTTTGCTAATTCTACTGTGAACTTAGTGTCTAAGGCAACAGGGGTAATTTCGAGTAATTGACCAAATTCGGTAGACACAAAGCTCCTATCAGCACCAGTATCGAATAAAACGGAAGCATAATGATTGTTTAGTAGAAACGTACCCGTCACCGTGTTGGGGTCACGGCGAGCCTCTCCGGCATTGATTACAAAGGCTCTTCCTCTAGCCTGATTCGGGTCCTGGTTTCCTGCCTTCGGGCAATCCTTCTTGTAGTGCCCGGTGGTTCCGCAACCGTAACAGGTGCGCTTCGGACAGTCTCGTGCTACGTGCCCTTTCGTCTTGCATATGTTGCAGTAGACGTTGCCACAATCAAGTGTGTGGTGGAGATTGCACTTGTTGCACAGAGGTGCTCCACCGTTGTATCCAGTCTTTCGGACAACATGGGCAGGGGTAGTAGCAGCAAAGACCTTCGCAGTTTCAGCTTCCTTGGCAGGGGCCTTATCATCGCGATTCCTCCAGAATCCGCGTTTCCGCTTGTTATCAGGCTTCTTGTTGGTGGAAGGAGTGGTACTGGTTTCAGGGGCCTTGTTCTCAGACTTCTTCTTGTCAAGGTTCACACCTTGGCGGTTGGCTTGGTAAATCAGGTTGTGTGCCAGGCGCACAGCATCCTGAAAAGTCTGAGGATTCGAGGAAAGGACATTTCCCTGAATATGGGGTGCAAGTCCCCAGATGTACCGCTCAATCTTCTTGTAGAGAGGAGTGATCATGGTCGGACAGAGATGAGCGAGCTCACGGAACCTCTTGGTATAGCCGGCAACGTCGGCTCCGTTCATGGTGAGGTTCCAGAATTCAGCTTCGAGCTTCTGAAGCTCTTCTCTAGGGCAGTACTCATCGCGAAGCAGCTGTTTGAGTTCGTCCCAAGTCATGGCATAGGCCAAATCAGTCCCCATAGCATCGGCATGGGAGTTCCACCAGGTCAGAGCGCTATCAGTTAGAGCGCAGGTGGAATACTTGACCATGTACTGCTCGGGGCAGTTGCTTATGCGGAAGACGGACTCCATTTTCTCAAACCAGCGAACTAACCCAACAGCGCCTTCAGAACCCTTGAAATTTGAGGGTTTGCAGTTCATAAAGTCCTTGTATGAACATTCACGGGGGCCTGCAATTGTTAGATTGAAACGTTGAATACAATTTAGGAAAATTGTAATCGGGTGTGTTTTTTCTAACATTGGTTAATTCGTACTTACCGCGCGCCCCATTGTCGTTTTGACGCTGGGCTTCCGCAGCGGCAACAGTTTCTGCTACGCGATTAGCAATCATCTCCTCGATTTCCTCGGGAGTCATAGGGGGAGGAGGTGGAGGAGGCGAAGTGTTCCTGGTGGTTCGGCGTCTCGGTGGCATGATTTTGCTTTAAGTTACAATTGTCAACATAAAGAAAAATTTAGATAATATGTAAATGGGGTTATTGCATGCTCGAGAATAACTGCCACGACATACATCAATTGCCAAAACATTTTCACGCAACACAACCAAGAACATACGATAGGAAATGGTGAAGTGATACAACATGTCATAACAATATAATCACACAATCACAACATAACTATATTATGAACATAACATAAACATACACATGAATCATAACATAACAAAAGATTTTTCCCATAGCATAATCATCGGAATCATACATCAAGTTCGTTACCATATTACAGATAAAACATATCCAAAATAACAAGTTTGCATCGTGGGCTCGCAGTCCCAATCCTGACTAATGCTAACATGTTTCATCTATAAAATGGCTATCAAAAGTTACTAGGTCTCATCTACCTAGAATGCTGGTGGGGGTGGTGGAGGTCCTGGGGGCATGAAGAAGACCGGTGGTCTCTGGGTCAAGGCCTGGAGAGTGGCGAGAAGTCGTCCGGAGACGAACTCCAGGGCAGCGACTCTCCCCTGCAATCTCTCGTGCGAGAGAAGCAGATCAGTCGTGGCCATGCTGACCCCAGTCATGTGGGCATGGAGGGACTCCATGGCGCCGTCAGTGGCGCGCATGCGCCCGGTCAGCTCAGCCGTCTGGTTCCTGAGGTGAAACACCTCAGTGGCTGCAGGTAGCTGACCGATGTCGGCGTTCAGCTCCCCCAGATCGGCCTCAAGGCGTCTCAAACGAGCCACCAGTAATGGAACGGTGTCAGGGATGGGCTCGTGAGTAAAGGGCGAGATACCCAGAGGCACTCGGCGGAAGGGATCAGGAAGTGAGGACTCTCCCCGATCATAACAGCTCGGGAACTCCTCGATGATCCGCCAGTGCTGGATCTGGTCGGGTATCCAGGCGAGGTGGGGTAAATCGAACACCTGGCGCCGCTTGGGCGCGGGCTCACCAGAGGTACGTCGGACCTCCCTAGTCCGGGATGGGCCAGCTGCCCGCCCCGGGGTAAATCCCCGTCTGCCGCCACCAGGCGTGGCGACAAAGGTCTTCACAGACCGATCTCGGCCTGCGAAGGGGTCGGCGGAGCTAGTGGCATCCGCAGTGGCTGCACCGCCAGTAGTGGCGGTGGGAGCAGGGTGGTCGGGGGTGTCGTCGGAGGTCCTACGCCTGATAGGACTCAAGAAACCTGCTGGTATAGGGTTCGGGCGTATGACTCCCACAGTGGCGCCCTCTGTCTCGGGGCTGGAAGGGATGTAGTCTTCGGGTGATGGCGTGTACTCAACACTGGGCTCCTCCTCAGAATCGGCAACGCAAATGACCTCTTTCGAAGCCATCACTGCGAAAATATTCCAAAAAGGAACTGTGTCAGTAACATCATGGTAGAGTGGTAACGCATAAGTAAACATAAGCAAGCATATGAGGTCTTGACATGCAAATGGTCGCTTCGGAGTGGGTTATAGTCCAGGCTCGGTTTTCGTTTTGTTTTGTTTGTTTATCCTGGTTCGCTATAACCACGGCTCTGATACCAATCTGTCACACCCCGGTCAACGGTTTCGGGTGTGAGCGAGAATGGAATCATAGTCGAGGATACATAGAACACTTCTAATAATTTAAAAACTTCATAAAACATTAATTCGTTTCATTGCAGCGGAAAGAGTAGTGGAAACATCAATGTTTTACAATTTAAAAACATAAGTCTTAAACGATTATTAAAAGCTTAAAATAGTTAAATTGGATAGTCAGGACTATGACTCCAGGGACAGGTCCGTTAGCATTTGTGAGCTCCATTTGCATGTCTTCAAGGAAGTCTCGTCAATTACCTAAGAAATCATGAATATAAAACGGGTCAACATAAAGTTGGTGAGGTTCACAGGTTTAGGACTCGATAGTTAAACAGTTGTAAACAGTTGTAAAACAGTTTCGGTATACTTAAATATTATCAGGGTTTATTGTTGTTGTTGTATGATCTCACCTGAACCTTGATTTCAAATACTAACAGTTTACCCACCCGGCATCTCTTGCCCAGAGATGTTTAACAGTGCAGAATAACTGACGTGTACCCCCAGACAATCCGGAGTCAGAACTGGAGCTACCAGTTAGGGTAGGGTTGTCAACCCAAATAGATCTACTCACTAGCTATCGTTTCGTACAGAACTAATTGAAATCAATTAATGATGGGATTTTCGGTTGTACAAACGTTTATAACGATAATGTACCAAGTTGGGCAATCAGTAAGAGAACAAGTAGTCATACGGCTAACAAGTAAACCATAATATTAAGTAAAAAGCATTTAATCAGTTTTCATGATTTCTCCCCCAAGTATAAAACAGTTAAAAGGAAAAGGGGCCGTGAAACTCACAGTTTTAGCAGATAAGCGGTATTTAAGCAGCAAAGGACGGTAGCACGTAACGTCCTAAATAATTAAATAGCACATGCATAAGGTCTATGGTCATTTGAGTAACATAAGTCACCCAAGTGATACCGGTCAAGTCTTGACGATTTTTAGTCCGTTTGTATTATTGAAAACTCGTTATCTTGTATTTATTTATTAAATACATTTATGGTTATTTATATTTATGTCCCATAAATATAAACAATTAGTCATCTTCAATAATTCAACCAAGTCTTGAATATTGAGTAAAAAGATATAATAATGTTTATTATTATTTTCATGAGTTCGAATAATTAATGAAATAATTACTTATTTGATTTGTTAATCTTGCAAGTTACAATTATTTTAAATAATTACGATTAACAATTATTTGGTGAATAAAACAAGGTTTAAGTCTTTGCAAATAATTATTTGTCGAAATAATTATTAACGTTTGTTTTATTTATAAAACATAAACCTTTAAGGAAAACATTTAAGGTTTTAAACGTTTAATCATTTTCAAAGGTGAGTTAATATTTCAAGTTCATGAAATATTATATAAAAAAAAATGTTGATAAAAATATTTATGGCGACGCTTGGATTTTATAACGTTCGATTTATAAAAATTTGACTTTTATTTAAAATCTCCAACGAACGTTGGTTCGTTTTTGGATACTTTATTTTTAATAGTAACATTAAAAGTCCTTGTAACTATTTTTAAACCAATGATTTGTCTTGGTTTATTTTTATAAAAATCTTTTATGAAAACATTTATTTTCAAGTGTGACTTTTTATAAAAATGTCCATTTCTAGCAAGTTTCAAGAAAGGTTAAAACTTGTAATAAATCCAAGTATTTATGTCAAATTAATCATTTGACATAAATATTATTCTTATCAAATCTATCATTTATTTTTATTCTTTTTGCCCAATCATTTAATCATTTGGAACATAATAAATATGTTACTTGACTTATTTTAAAAAGTATATTCTTTTTGTTTTAGCCATAGGTTACATATGTAACTTTTATTTAAATAAGTCCATGATTCTTAGTTTATATATTTGTTTATCATCATTTCATGAGTTAACATAATATAACATGGATTATATTGTTAGTTAACATTTTTTAATAGGTAACATGAATTAATAAATAATCAACCAACATATATGTGTTGGGACCAAATATATATTTAGGTGCAATCACTAACACATTTGTGTTAGGACAAGAAAATAAATACAATCACTAACACATTTGTGTTAGGACAAGGAAATGTAAATAACAATCACTAACACATTTGTGTTAGGACAAATAAATATAAACATGTAAAGATTGTTAGTTAACATTTTATATGAAGAGGCTTGGAGGTTTGTTTTAAAACAACTAACTTATGAAACCAAGGTTTCATAAACAAGATCTTGGTGCACACTTGTTACTTTCCAAGGATTTCACAAATGTGTTTCACCACACTTCATGGCTAACTTTAAGCCTCAAAGGCACCAAGAATAAGTGTTTGATCTTTGAAAGAAAGAGATAGAGAAGTGAGTTTTTGTTAGTTGTTTAACAAACACAAGCATTCTTGATCATTTGGTTTAGTTTTGATGGATTGTTGTCAAGACTTGAGAGGGTTAAGGGTGAATATATGATAGAAATATAGGAGAAAATAGGTTTAGAACACTCACAATCGGTGGTGAGTTAAAACCGAGAGAAAGGGAGGTGGGGCGGCGGCTTTACGGCGGCGGAGCGGCGGCGTAACGGTGGCGGAGGGTGGCGCCGGTCGGCGGCAGTGGTGGTTGGCGGTGGGGGGCCGGCCGAACAAGAGAGGGAGAGGGAAAGTGAGGGTGTTTGAGTGTTGGGTGCAAGGGAACATGGAGGGGGTTTGTCTCCCTTTTATAATCATGCTTAACATAATTACCCATTGGGTAATTATGTGTTGTCAACCTCTAGTTAATCCCCACTTCTCATGTGTAGGTTAATTGGTTTTTATAAATTTTTGAAGCTTTTATAAAATAAAAGGTGGCTAGGAGTTTATAAAAATCATAACTTTTTAAAATATAATCCCATTATATTTAATCCAATAGAAAAGTGATTTTTATTTTTATAGACGTTGTTAACCCGAGTTTTATAAAAGTGTTAGCGGGTTAAATACTTGAGTTAGTTCTATAAAGCTTATAAAACTTAGTGGGCTTTAAAACAATTTATTATTTTGTTTAAGATTGGGCCCAAGCCCAATTAATTTTAATTAAAAGAATGGGCCGAAGCCCATTTTATTTTGCGATGGGGACTGGGCCGAGGCCCAGTCGGGTTGGTCGCGGGCCGGGTCCTCGGTTCGTGGGCCGTGAAGGAAAAAGAAAGGAATTGGGCCGGTTCGGCCCAATTTGGTACGGGCCGCGGGTCGGGTATCCGGGTTTGGGGTTTTACTCGGGACGTTGTTACGAGTGATTGGTTAAATTTTCGGGTCGATCGGAGTTATTTTGGGCTTAATGGGCTTACCAGGCCCAATAGGCTAAATGTTTTGGATATCGGCTAAGTCTTGACAACGTAACACTTGTTTGAAGTTCGTAAAACGTTTTGTCAGTTTATAACGGTTCGATAAAATATAAAATGTCAAATTTTATATTTATTTTCTTATTGTTGAAATTCCACATTTAATTATACGACGGACGTTATATTTTACGTACGTATATATTTGGTTTAATGGGGAATCGAAGTTGGTTAATCCTTTAACCATCATAGTTAATCATGTATTAGGCAGTAAATCACATAGCTATTACGTAATTTAAAAGTCAACGAAAGTCAACGGAGAGAGGTTTGACCTGATTCGGACGGGTTGTCACATTTATGCTTTCAACTTGTTTCATAAAAGGTCCCTTATCAGTAACGGTGTTAAAAACTATCGTTAAGTTGGGGGCACTATAATCATTTTATAAAATATTTTAAATAAAAGATTTAAATCCAAAGTCATTAAATCAGAACATCGTTGTTCTTCTTCTTCTAGGGCTCGCAAGCTCAAATACTCAATGGCAGATTTAATCAACCGTTGTTTCAGCGGAAATTAATTCTCCAAAAAATCAATGGTGTACACATAAACAGATACAATATCGAGAATTACGTCAAAAATCAATCAATCAATTAGGGCTTGAAACGTAGTACGATTATATGTGACGTCAGTTTAACCTAATTCCATGGTTTTCACGATGGGTTTTAACCGTGTTGATTTGTTGGCGGCAGAATTCCGTTTGGGTGATTCGGTGTACGGAATGTTAGGGCGCGTTTAGTTGTGGAAAACAGTGGGTGTTTTCCATTTCTGTTTTCCAAGAAAACAAGAAAAACAGAAAACGTGTTCAAATTGTATTTTTTAGAAAACATTTTCCAGGAAAATAGAAAATAGTGTTTTCTAAATTTTAACTAAAAATGAAAAACATTTTTTGTACTGTTTTCTGATTTCTATTTTCGTTTTTCAAATATATACAAAAGAAAATGGGCGTTCATTTTCTAGGGTTTATACGCACAGCCGCTCGACCTCTCATCCGTTAAAAAATATTTATTATTTTACATCTTTTATATATGTATTGTCTTTACTTCATGTGCTTTATTTTAATATTTTTATTCTTTAATTTGTCATATGTAAGGAAATCTAATGAAATGAGAGATAGAAAACAAATAGAAAACAGTTGATTTGAACATGTTTTCTAGTTTTCTAATTTTGAAAATTAAAATTCCATCTTTCAAATCTGAACGCTTTTTCAAAAAATTTCATGTGTTTTCTAGAGATAGAAAACTTATTTTATTTTCTAGAAAACTAGAAAACATTTTTCACAACTAAACGGCCCCTTAAAATCCAAAAAAACCCCATTTTCGACTTGTGCGTCTGCACAGAAGTTAGAAGGTGGAGGGAAGAAAACCAACATCTAATGTTCTGATATGATGGTTACGGTCTTTTAAGTGAATTTTGGATTTACATGTTTTATTTAAAAGATTTATAAAATGACTATACTGCCCCTGACTTAACGATGGTTTTTAACACCGTTAGTGATAAATGACTTTCTATAAAACAAGTTAAAAACATAAAAGATGTCGGGTGAAACAACTTTACTTAAAAGACATAATTCGAAATCACGATAAAATATAAAGAACTTTCTGTGTAATTTACTCCTTGATATATTACTTTTATCACAAATGTGTTTTTAATTAAGGGGAACATTTGTAACAAATGAAAAATAAAAATTGTTGAACCGTGATATTTTATAAAATGTTTTTTTTTCTTACTTTTTCTTAAATATTTTCTTCAAAATATTTAACAGAAACTTCTTTCTATCTAGATCATTAATATTTTTCTATTCTTTAACAATATTTTTTTTAAACAACTTTTTAAAAAGAAAAATATGTTTCACTTTGAAATAATATCGGAAAACATTTATGCAAAATTCAAAAAACTTCCAAAAAAACATTTTATTAAATAAGAAAATAATCTAATAAAATATTTTTTTTTTTACTTTTATTAAAAAAATGAGCATTCTTGTACAAAAGATATAAAAAAAATCGTCCACTAAAATAGAAGTAAAAAAAGAAAATATTTAAAAAACACCCATTTTAATAAATATTTTTCAAATCACCCATTTTAATAATTAACTTTTCCACCGACACCTATTTGAAAAAAAAAACTCTTCAAAAGTATATATTTCTTTGTACCTTGATAATACATGGTCTCCAACAATGATAAATTTAAGAAAGATTAAGGTAGGGTTTGGTATGCAGGAATGGAGGATGGAATGGAATGAGTCATTACATCGGAATGAAAAATGACATGTTTGGTAGCATATCGGAATGGAATGGACCATTATATGAGGAATGTGATTTCTTCCATTTTTAAAGATTTTAATTCTATAGGGGAGGAGTGTTTTTTTTCGATTCCTTCAAGGAATAGAATGAAAAAAAAATTCCAATTGGATTTCTTTTTAAAACTGATAGAAAAAACAAAAAGTAAAAAAGGAAAAAATATAAATATATATATATATATATTATTAATATAACGTTTTAGATTGCTTACGTGTACACTACATTTACACTGTTTAGCCCATTTTTTTTTTCCAATTGGCTTGCACACGTATTCAACTCTAGTAAAGCTCGATCTCTCACTCTTCTTGAGTCAATTCTCTGCACACAATCTCTCTCTCTAATTGAAAGTTATTTCTTTCTTCATCTTTCTCCACTCTCTACTAATTGCTGATCTAGGGTTTGCTTAGCGGTGGATCTGAGTACTTTGAATTTACCGCTGCGCCTCTGTGCTCGCCGTCGTAGCCGTCCGGTGGTTAGCGGTGGCTCTGAGTACTTTGCACCAAAGATCATTCAAGCCCTCCGACGTAGAAAAGGATGCTGCTCCGTCGTTGATGGCGGCGGTCACGTCCGGGTAGCGTCGTTCGTGATGAAATCCGGTGGCATCGTCGGCCGACGTTGATGTAGCTACCGTTCCGTTGGCTGGTACTGTTTCTATCTCTTTAAACAAATTATCATTTGCCTGTGACGGAATGTGGCAATGACGGAAAGTGGGACGCCGTGCCGCACCGCTGCTGTTTCTTCATCTGTTGCTCCGTTTCACACTTATGAGCAATCCTAGATTTCGAAATGAGTTGCAACCGTTTCACACTTATGAGCAAGCCTAGATTTTGAAATGAGTTGCAACATATGATAATTGGGGACCGCTGAAATCGAAAACCTAATCTGCTTAAACTGAGGTTCATATAAGATTAAAACGAAATGATAATGTTTTACGTTTGGGGATATGAGAGAAAACAAGATGTTTTTTTTAACGAAGAACGAAACTCCGACACGATAAAATTTGGATCAGAAAACTCCAGATATGAAATTGACGATTAGTGGTAACCTCTTTCTCTCCTACCTCCCCAAATCGATTCTTTTGGATTTGATCCGGTGATGTTTTAATTTCTGATTTGTTGCTTGACTCTTCTCTTGCTCAACCACAGTGTTGTTGAGTGATGACCTATCGTTGGGGTCATGCAAAAACCTAACTTTACCTATAGACAGGGTAAGTCGGGTATCGTATCCACGAAGAGCATGTGGTCAGTGTTATATATTTTATCTGATTCTTTATATACTAAATCATCTAAGAAACTATTTTATCTGATTTTTAAATAAATAAAATGAAACGAGAATAACTATGAACTAAAAATATGATCACACCTAGGGTTCAGGTTTACAGAATCCTAACTATTCTTAATTATTTAACTAGGACGTCCTTAAGGGGGACGGTGCGAAGGATTAGCATGTGATATCCCGAGTTCTAACTTAAGTGGTTATAACGTGCGAGTTACCGAGTTCATTCACAATTAAGGGTTGTGACGTGTGAACCTTTTACAATAGCTAAACCAGACTCGATTTACCAACTAAACCGATCCTAGGGTCTATAAACAATCAAGAACAATCCAAGATTAAATAAACCCTACACCCAGATATGACCACAAAATATTTAGCCAATCATTTTAACAAACAAACCAGATATTGTCACTACCGAGTTGTCCATCAAAACAATCAACCAAAATGCCTAAACAATTTAATTAAAATAAACAATAAAACCTTTAGCACGTCTCTCTTTCTCACGAACACAGCAACAGAAAAGCACTCGATCTCTTTGGTTTACGTGTATAGCAGCCACAACCCTAAGGCTGCGTCTCTGGCCTCTCCCCAGAATGTCGAACTCTCCCTTCACATTTAACCTTTTTGTGCATCTTCACCTAATTGGGCCCAAGCCCAATTCTTTCTTTGTTTTCCATTTGCTGTTCACGAAAGAATACACAAAACATGATTTAGTTCTCTCTTTTATATATATATATAAATATATATATATATATATATATATATATATATATTTCATTTAGTTTAAATAAATTAAAACTAACAATTCATGAAAAATAATAAAGTCAGACTTGTCGTTTGTTATGGCTCTTAATTAATTTAATACTAATTATTCAAGCTCATTTTCACCATAACATGTTAAGAACACCAAAACCGATCAAACTAATATACTTTATACTCAAATCGGTGCATTTAATAAAGAATTCGTATGAAATAGAGTGTGTCTAGGCACCACTCATCACATTCCCCAACTTAAAGCTTTTTCGTCCCGAAAAAGAGATGCAATGAAATCATAATTAGTAAGCTAATCTTATCGCAATTCATTTCAAACAGGATCACGACTCTACAGTAACTGTGATTGCCAATATATTGATCCACTTTAAACTCAACCCGTCTAATCCCAACCAATGCATTGTGCTTAAAAATATACAAAATTACCAGTATGTTTAACCGTCCCCACGCCCAAGCATACATAGCAAAACCTACCCAACCTCATGGTTTCTTGAGGATTCACTAACCCACAACTTAAGGAGACCATGCACCACAATTATGACACAATAGAGATTAAGTCCATTTAATTTTCCCTTCTACGCGACATCCGGGACTTACCTCCCTTTATTTTCTCAATATTTTTTTTCTTTTCTGTTTTTTTTTCATCTTTTCTTTTCATTTTTTTCTTTTTCTTTTTTTTCTTTTGCTTTTAAATATGCTTTTTTTTTCACTTTTTTTTTCTTTTTTTTCAAATATAAAACTACTAATTTTATTAGGTGATGGTGTCACAAGAGCAGAAGCATGGTGTGTGAGAAAGGAATACTGGGTATAAATACCACTCGCAACCCGTTTTTGCTGGGACTCAGTTTTTTAAACCATGCATACCGAGATGGGAAACTAAACACATATATTCAATTAAGGTCATTGCACGCACATTGGTGTTCATAAGTTTAGGTCGAGCCTACCAACATATCACAAGTTAGATGCATTTTCAGCCCTAGAAATCCACTTCATGTATAAGCATCAACCTACCAATTTTTCTATCATCTTCCACTTATGCAAAACTCTAATTCAGGACATTAATCTTTTTTGCACATTCACAACCAATTTTTTTTTTTTAAATGCAAAAATATACAAATGCCTAATAAACTAACTAACATGCAAACACACAAAATTAATAATTTTTAACCAAACTTAGAAAAGGAACGGGTTCACCTGATTTGTAGTCGTGGGAGATCTTCAAGTGTTGGGATGATCTTCAAAGTCTATCTCATAACCTGCAAAACTTAGCAAACATTGTGTAGAAGCATGCTTCTCACAACAATTAGCACACAAAAATTTTAAAATTTTAAAATTTTGCATTTTTTTCGTCTTTTAAACCCAACTTAAAAACCACGAATTGCAACCACAAAAATAAGTAACCCCCTTCCCCAACTTAAAACATTGCATTGTCCCCAATGCAACACTTAAGTTCTAATTCAATTAAAAATAATTAATTAAAAAAAAAAGCAAACAGAAAAAATCCTAAAACTCACTTCCGTAGGAATCACGGTTGCATTTAGCATATGCAACAAGCCTTTTAAACCTCTCGGTAGCCCGAGTGGACGAGTGAAGTCTCGTGAGGGTTTCTAGTGAACATACCCACAAAGTTCATCGGGCTGCCTCCCGGAAGCGCTAAGTTTAAAGTCCTCAGCCAGACCATACCTGATTTGATGCTCATGGTGGTCTCAGTGCACACTTGCCTACCGAGTTCCCGGTGTATGCTCGGTAGTTGACATGCCGTGTCCAGAGACGATTGACGATCAGTGGCATGTTCAGATAAAAGAAGATATTACAGGTCCACATCACAATGAATTGCCCGAGATCTTGCGGACCGACCTTCCTTATCTTGATTCTCGGACCCTCATCCACAACTTTGTTTATTGAATTAATCAGAGTGGTAGAAGGTTCAGGATCAACTTTGAGTACCACAATTACACATTCTTCCTCAACAACTTCTTCTGGATCCACCTGTAACTCTTCATCAATTGAGGGATTCGGTGTGGTATTAGCCTCCACAACCTCTTCCCCATCTTGGGTATATAAGTCATCAGATAACGGTGGGATAGCCTCTTCTTTATGAATCTTCAATGAGAGCACATCACACTTCATACTCAAGCATTCAATTTTTTCTTGATCTGAGAGGCAAGATGATGATAACAACTTGTCAATTCTGGATAATGTCGAGTTGAGTTGAGCAATCTGTTCATCCTCCTCATACTGATAAATCGGTTCGTCATACTGAGTATCAAGTTTCTCTTGTATCTGATGCGGAAATTGACACCCGTTCTGATAGTAATCTTGGGAAGAATTATGCTGTGAGTATCCATGAGAGTAGGATGGAGGTGGTTCCTCATGCGGGTAATATGACGAGCTCTCATCATCTTCATCTTCCACAATTTTAATCCAACTAGGAAATGTCGGGCAATGAAAAACATCGTGAAAGTAACTCCCGCAATTGTGGCATTCATCACGTTCATCCATGTTGTAAGTAAACTAACCTGCACAACAAGCTAGAATACCGGAGGTAAAGACGAACAAATAAAATAAAATAAAATAAAGAAAATTAAAATATTTTTGGATTTTTTTATTTTTATTTAAAGCAAACAAATAGAACAAAAATCAAACAAAGCAAATAACACTAAGCGCACTAGCTCCCCGGCAACGGCACCATTTTGATGACCTATCGTTGGGGTCATGCAAAAACCTAACTTTACCTATAGACAGGGTAAGTCGGGTATCGTATCCACGAAGAGCATGTGGTCAGTGTTATATATTTTATCTGATTCTTTATATACTAAATTATCTAAGAAACTATTTTATCTGATTTTTAAATAAATAAAATGAAACGAGAATAACTATGAACTAAAAATATGATCACACCTAGGGTTCAGGTTTACAGAATCCTAACTATTCTTAATTATTTAACTAGGACGTCCTTAAGGGGGACGGTGCGAAGGATTAGCATGTGATATCCCGAGTTCTAACTTAAGTGGTTATAACGTGCGAGTTACCGAGTTCATTCACAATTAAGGGTTGTGACGTGTGAACCTTTTACAATAGCTAAACCAGACTCGATTTACCAACTAAACCGATCCTAGGGTCTATAAACAATCAAGAACAATCCAAGATTAAATAAACCCTACACCCAGATATGACCACAAAATATTTAGCCAATCATTTTAACAAACAAACCAGATATTGTCACTACCGAGTTGTCCATCAAAACAATCAACCAAAATGCCTAAACAATTTAATTAAAATAAACAATAAAACCTTTAGCACGTCTCTCTTTCTCACGAACACAGCAACAGAAAAGCACTCGATCTCTTTGGTTTACGTGTATAGCACCCACAGCCCTAAGGCTGCGTCTCTGGCCTCTCCCCAGAATGTCGAACTCTCCCTTCACATTTAACCTTTTTGTGCATCTTCACCTAATTGGGCCCAAGCCCAATTCTTTCTTTGTTTTCCATTTGCTGTTCACGAAAGAATACACAAAACATGATTTAGTTCTCTCTTTTATATATATATATATATAAATATATATATATATATATATATATATATTTCATTTAGTTTAAATAAATTAAAACTAATAATTCATGAAAAATAATAAAGTCAGACTTGTCGTTTGTTATGGCTCTTAATTAATTTAATACTAATTATTCAAGCTCATTTTCACCATAACATGTTAAGAACACCAAAACCGATCAAACTAATATACTTTATACTCAAATCGGTGCATTTAATAAAGAATTCGTATGAAATAGAGTGTGTCTAGGCACCACTCATCATTGAGCCTTTCTATTAAGCTGTTATGAATTTTTTGAGAACCTATACTGCTTCTAACGAAATAATTAGTTCCCTTGAGGCCATAATGATTTCTTTCTGAGCATATATCGTTGTTTTTATTAACGGTTACCACGAGGCTATGATGAAATTTTTCTGAGCCTATGTTGCTTCTAAGAAAATATTGTGTTGGTTAAATATGATTATTTGTAGGTTCAAAGTTGGTTGGACTTCTATTTACCTGATGCAGTTTTGGTATTCTTGATGGTTTACATGAGGCTATGAAGGATTTCTATTTACTTGATGCTTTCTTAATGGTTTACATGAGACTATGATGAAATCTTTCTGAGCCTATATTGCTGATGGTTAAACAATTTTATGGCTTTATGATTTTGTGATGGTTTGGGTTTGCCTATCGTTGGTTTATATGAATCTATGAAGCATTGATTGTTTTGGTGTTCTTCATGGTTTACATGAGGCTATGATGCATCTTTCCAGAACCCATGTTGCTGATGATTAAACAATTTCATGGATTTATTAATTCTTTTTGTATTCTTGTAGGATGCCGTTGGAATCTTATATTCCTCTTCTGGTATGTACGTTTTCACTTATGATACTACTGTAGAAAGAACATGAATCATCAAAGCTAATTCTATTGGTTTCATGTTTTTAGACGATGATAGATTTATCGTTGTTGTAATATGAGTTAAAATTTTATGACTTTAGGATTCATGTTGTAAGATCTGATAAAGTATGAATAATGTGAAAACATAGAGATAAAAAGTTTTATTCAATTGATACATTTTATTGTTTGACATTAAATATGTCAATGTCTAAGATAACTCCTATAATATATGACCAATGTGATAAGAAATCTTACCTAGAGTTTTGTGGAGAAATTCTATTTTCTATTGTTCTTTATAATCTTATTTACAATCATAATGTTGTCAAACCTAAAAAAAGTATGAATTATGTAAATGTATAGAGAAATAAATAATCTTCTCCATTATTGTGGAGTTTAAAAGGCAGGATATTGAGTTTCAGTTGTCTTGCTTTTGCTATTAAATCTTCTTCACTAATACATTTATTGGGTTTTAGTTGTCATCTGAACTCAGGTTCTGCAGCCTCACATTGAATCTGTCAATTGTCTTTAGTTTTTGGAAATATATCAACATATCGACTATGTCAACTTTTGAAATCCTTTAAATATATTAATGTTTCATTTTATGTTATATATTTGCAGATTGCTACAGTTGCAGACTACACTTAACAGTGGGACTTTCATAAATCTTTACATTTTAACAGATTTGTAAGAACTTTTGAAGCATTAAAAAAAGATAGCATGTTCATACCAATTGCGACACCACCACGCACTTGACCTCATGTTGCAGTCTACAAACCTCTCTCTCAAAACAAGACCTTCAACATGGTGTTTAATTAATTAATTAATTCTCCCTTTTATTAGTTGTAAGTTATGTGTTCTATCATATGAATTTGAAGTTTTAAGTTCACCTATTTAACAAGCAAGAAGACCAAAATATGTTGTTTTGAAATTGCTGCAATATTGGTATAAATGAGTACTAGGTTTCGACATCCTAGATGAAAGTAATGCTATATATTAGGGTCTCAATTTGATGTTTTTTTACTTGGTAGAAATGCTTGGAGTAAAATATGTTCATGTTTTTTCAACTTGTAGAAAAACTGCTTGCGATAATGAAATGACATGAAAACATCAACTTAAATATTATAACGAAATGACAAGAAAAAATCAACTTAAATAACATTGAACATCAACTTTCGCTCCAACGCGAAAATAAAATCGACCCGACGACTTAAATAACATTGAACATCAACTTTCGCTCCAACGCGAAAATATTTTCGACCCGCCGCAAGGCGCGGGTCAATTTACTCGTATATAAAACAAAAAACAATAATAAAATAAATACAAAATAAAAATAAAAAAATAAAAACAAAAACAAAAACAAAAACAAAAAATAATAAAGATAAAGTTAAATTAGAAAATAAAAAATAAAAAACAAATAAATTAATTTATTTATTAAAAAATAAAAAATAAAAAAATTAAAATAAAAAAAAATTAAAATTTAAAACATTGAAAAATATATATATATAAAACAAATATATTAATTTTAAATAGAAATATTAGTAAATTATATTCGATTACTTCGCTTTTATTAACTATCAAACAATACGAAGCAATGATTTATTTCATTCCCACATGGTAACCAAATAGGACAATGGAATGGTAATGATCCATTTCATTCCCTTGACCTTTTCATTCCTTAGCCCATTCCATTCCATCGTTCATTCTATTACCTCATACCAAACAGACCCTAAATTAATTACACCAGACGTCCTTATGGTTTTTCAAAATCACCATATATTTATATATGTATATATGTGTATGTGAGATGAGATAAAAAAAATAAACCGACATGAATTTCGCCGCATGTTCGGACGTGCTAGAAGGGACGGACAGGCTCACGGACAAACACCAACTAACACATATACACACATGCCACCTCAGACGGACGGATGGGGTTTCCCCCTCCGTTGCGGTCGGTCTAATAGTAATTTTACATCTATTTAACTAAGATTTTTAACGGACGTTAGACTTAGTGATCACAGGAGAGACGAAGATGAAAGTTTTAGAACTTTTTTTTTATAATTTTAATAGTTCAAAACTAAAAGTCTATAAAGCGTGATTCTAACGGACTAGGAAAGTTTCGTGTAATTTACTCTTTAAGAAATTAGTTTATGTGATAGATTTTTTTTTAAGGTGTAAAATATACACACCACAAATTAGTAGAAAAAAAAAAGATAGAGTAGCAAGTGGCTATAAATAGCAAAGCACCACTACTCGAAAACTCTCAATATATACAAGTTTAGCTTATATTCAATATTTAAAGGTTCTAATTCCAAGTTTCTTACATTAATATGTCCGGTTCTGCTTCTCATTTGTATACTCCTCCCCCCAATTCTCCTTCTGATCACCCATTTCAAACTTTGCTCAGTATTATGACTCCCATCATACTTGTTTTTGTGGGTAAGTAGTGCTGAACTCCTGAACCATATTATGAATGAAATACTTTTCATATTATGTTATGATTTCTATCAACCTATCTATCGGAATCTAAATGTTAGTGTTTTCTCTTTCATTGTTTGTACAGGGGTGGGGATTTGTAAACTGTTATGTGCAAAATCCACGGAAAAGAAGAAGAAGGAGGTGTTGGATCTAGCTACACAAGTCGTAACGAGTGACAATGATGATAGCATTGATGATATATGATCTTAAAATGTTACAAACTAAGTAATTAATTCAAGTATACGTTTACCTTTAACGTGTACAACTCGATTAATATCAAATATTATTATCAACTGATTAGATGATAATATGAAACGAATTACTCATGATTAATAAATGTTTTGTGTAATCATGTGAAATATATATATATATATATATATATATATATATATATATATATATATATAATTGTTATCATTGATTTATAAAGCATGTGTCAGATGATCTATATATAATCTTTGCAATACTTAGATGTTGAAGAAAAGATCGTGATACAATATTAGAGATTGAGAGAGATTTGACAAACAATGAACTGGAAATTTGTTATTGATGATCAAGAAAGAAAACAACGATTACAGCTACATATACCATAATTCTAACAAACATTAACGGCTAATTAAAAAAAATTACAATTCCATTCCTCATACTTTGTTTGGAATTACACAAACTACCCAAACTTTCCAACAAACTCCCCCCTAATTCTAAACAATGACATAACAATCATCATTGTGTAACAGAGGTCCAATGGACTTGATGACACTAATGTGTTTGTAATCGCATTGTTATGAACTCAGAGAAGGAGTTATATAGAACAAAACACTTCAACCAAACTGCTGCACTCCTATTAGCTCTCTTAATGCTTTAAATCTTGCTCTTGGCAGTGCTTTAGTAAGCACATCAGCTCTTTGTTCCTCACTCCTTATGAAGACAACTGAAATTTGACCATTTTCTATGCTTTCTTTAATAAAATGAAACCTCAAATTAATGTGCTTGGATCTTCCATGAAAAACTGGGTTTTTCATAAGAGATATTGCTAACTTGTTGTCTACCATCAGCTGCACAGAACCCTGTTCCTTTCCTGTAATTTATGCTATCAAACCATTCAACCAAATAGCTTTACAAGTTGCTGAAGTTGCAGCCATAAACTCAGCTTCACAGCTTGATAATGCTACAGTTCTCTGCTTTGATGAATATCAAGATATAGCTGATCCATTTAAGAAAACGATGTTACCAGAAGTACTCTTACCATCCTCAGCATCCATTGAATGACTGCTATCAGAATAGCCAATCAAACCTTGTTTATGACCAGACCTGTACCTCAACCCATAATCTAAGGTTCGTTTAACATACCTAATTAAATGGTTAACTGCTTTCAAATGAGCAACTCTAGGTTCTTGCATAAATCTACTCAAGTAACCAACACTAAAACATATATAAGGTCTGGTCTGTGTTAAGTGCCTCAGTGATCCCACTAGTTTTCTATAATGGGTTGCGTCCACAACCTCACCTCCCTCTTCCTTCTGCAACCTAAGTCTTGGTTTCATTGGAATCTTAACCACATTTGCCTCTTCTAAACCTGCCAATTTTACTATCTTAGATGCATAAGAGGATTGCTTAAGCATTATTACTTCCTTATCCTGAGTCACTTCTAG
>JBCNJP010009037.1:0-11042 GCA_039602395.1 Deinandra increscens subsp. villosa
AGAATCTCGACAAGTATTGTGATTTTCATCAAGATAGGGGTCACACGACCGATGCATGTTGGGCATTAAAGAAAGAGATTGATAAAGCAGTAAGGTCTGGTAAGTTGGGACATTTAGTAAAGGTTCTAAAAGGGGTTACTGAGCCAACTAAGGTGATTAATATGGTTGGGGTAAAGCGTCATCAGTTGGAAAAGTTTCAAAAGAAAAAAATAAGTAAGCAGGATGATTGGCAGTATCAGGAAATTACTTTTCCTCCACTTCTAAGGCAGATGGCAAGAGAGGAACCTGTGGTGGTAGCTGCTATGATAGCAACTTACGAAGTCAAAAGGGTCTATGTGGATTGTGGGAGTGCGGTTGATATAATGTATGAACAATGTTTCAGGAAAATGGGGGTAGAGGTGCAACAAAAGTTGGTGCCATCAAGGGTTCCTTTAATGGGATTTTCGGGGGAAATGGTTAGACCTCTGGGAAAAATTACTTTGCCAATGGTTATAGGAGTGGGGGAGCAGATTCGGGCTTTGGAAGTTACGTTCCTGGTGGTCAGTGCTGCATCCTCTCATAATGTTATTTTGGGGCGGCCAGTTCTGAGTCAATTGGGGGCGGTAATATCGGTAACTCATGGGATGATAAGATTTCCAACACCAAGGGGAGTTGCATCTTTAACTTCTGATGGGTGTTTACAGGTGTGTGCTGTTCGGTTACCAGAAACGCAAAAAGAGGATAGGGAAGCAATTATGAAAATGGATAAGTGGGCAATTAACCCAAGGTATCCAGATCAGCAGTTGCAAATTGGAGATCGTTTGACAGGGAATGCAAGGGAAAAATTATATGATTTGTTAACTAAAAGTGTGGATGTTTTTGCGTGGGAACCTTCTGATATGACTGGAGTACCGAGGCATTTGTCAGAACATAAGTTAGCTTTGTATCCAGGAAGTGTTCCATACCAGCAACGGAAGAGAGGGATGGATAATGAACGGGCGCAAGTTGTGAAAGCGGAAGTAGATAAGTTGTTAGAAGCGAACATTTTGAGAGAAATACAATTTTCGGATTGGGTATCGAATCCCGTGTTGGTCAAAAAGCCAGATGACTCCTGGAGGATGTGTATTGATTTTAAAAATGTAAATAATGTGTGCCCAAAGGACTGTTATCCATTGCCAGAGATTGATTGGAAAGTAGATTCGGTTACAGGATTTAAGTGGAAATGCTTTTTGGATGCGTATAAAGGTTACCATCAGATACAGATGGCCGTAGAGGATGAGGATAAAACCACTTTCATCACAAGGGAGGGGTTGTTTTGTTACACCAAGATGCCTTTCGGGTTGAAAAACGCAGGGGCAACTTATCAAAGGTTAATGGATAAAACTTTTCGGGATCAGGTAGGAAGAAATCTGGAGGCGTATGTTGATGACATTGTGATTAAAAGCAGGGAGGAGGATAGTATGTTCAGGGACATTGAGGAAACATTTGCGAAGTTGCGAAGTATAAATATGAAATTGAATCCAAAGAAATGTTCTTTTGGTATGCAGAGTGGAAAGTTTCTGGGGATGATGGTATCTAATGAAGGGATACGTGCTTGTCCAAAAAAGGTGGAAGCAGTATTACAGATGGGGTCGCCAACCTCGATAAAAGATGTTCAGGTTTTGAATGGAAGATTAGTTGCATTACATAGATTCGTTGCTAAGGCGGCTGAGAGGTCATTACCTTTCATGAAAGTTTTAAAAGAATGTTTGGGGAAAGAAAATTTTCAATGGACGCAAGAAGCGGAAGATGCATTTGCAGAATTGAAAAAGGTGTTGACCGAATTGCCAACTTTAACAGCCCCAACTGTAGGGGAGACACTGCAAATGTATATAGCGGCAACTATAGGATCTGTGAGTGCAGTATTGATAGCAGAAAGAGAGCAAGGCCAGATGCCAGTTTACTATGTAAGTAAGGTACTGAAAGATTATGAACAAAGGTATGCCCCGATGGAAAGGTTGGTACTTGCATTAATTGTGGCTACAAGGCGTCTGCGAAGATACTTCCAGGCACATTGTGTGGAAGTATTGACATCTTATCCAATAAATCAGGTGTTGCGGAAACCAGAAATGTCTGGAAGAATGGTTAAATGGGCTGTGGAGTTGGGTCAATTTGACATACAGTTTAAGTCACGAGTTGCCGTCAAAGGTCAGGTGGTTGCTGATTTTTTAGCTGAGATGCCCGTAAATCCGGAAGAATCAACAGTTGTGTTGGATGTGGAGAAGGTTTTGTCATGGAAATTATTTACAGATGGTTCAACCGGAAGTGAAGGGGCAGGTGCAGGTAAGATTTTCTTAAAGTTTCTTCGTCTGAAATAATGGGTTTATTTTTATCTTTTGCATATTAAACAAGACATCAATTTTAGACTTAAACTCTGTTGTATTGTAAGTTACAGGTATATTAATTGTAAGTCCAGATGGAGATGAAATGACTTATGCTATAAGGTTTAATTTTGGAGTTTCAAATAACGAGGCTGAGTATGAGGCTGTGTTGGCAGGTTACTTGGGAATTAAAATAGGAAAATTTATTATTCTTTATTTAACTTTTTTCAGTATTACGTATTCACAAGTTTTTGCTAAACAGGGTTAAGGATGATGAAGATGTTAGAGGCGCATGAGGTGCAAGTATGTACTGACTCGCTATTAGTGGTAAAGCACATCAGTGGAGATTATGAAACCAAAAGTGCTGCGATGGCACTATATTTGGATCAAGTCAAGATTCTGATGAAGGAGTTTAACAAATGCGAGGTTGCACATGTGACTCGAAGTAAAAACAAAAAAGCCGATGTTTTAAGCAAGTTAGCCTCCACATCTTTTAAACACTTGGGAAAGGAAATAAGAGTTGAAGTGTTAGATGCCCCCTCAATATTAAAGAAACAAGTATCGGATGTGGCTATGGCTGGACCAGTCTGGTATGCGTCAATATATGAGTATTTAATGTCAGGACGGTTGCCGGAAGGGAAAGAGGAGGCAAGGAAGGTAAAAGTTAAGTCTTTGCAATATCAGATTCAGGAGGGGATGTTATACAGAAGGACGTATGTGGGACCTTTGTTGAAGTGCTTAACTGAGGAAGAGGCTGTCTATGTAATTAGTGAGGTTCATAAAGGAATATGTGGTAATCACATGGGCCCTCGGATGGTGGTTAATAAGCTGATCTTGCTAGGGTATTACTGGCCTAACATGCATAAGTTTGCTAATGATATACTTAAAAGATGCGATGAGTGTCAAAGATTTGCCCCAGTTAGTTTGAAAGCCAAACACGAAATGGTGCCAATAGTGTCAGCCTGGCCTTTTCAAAAGTGGGGTATTGATATTGTAGGGCCATTTCCTGAAGCTGCAGGAAGGGTAAAATTTTTAATTGTGGCTGTGGATTATTTTACTAAATGGGTGGAAGCAAAAGCAGTTGCGAACATTACTGGGGCACAAGTTAAAAAGTTTGTTTGGGAATACATTATATGTAGATTTGGTTTACCATTGTACATCATTTCCGACAATGGCAAGCAGTTTGCAGATAACCCCTTTAGGGAATGGTGTGAGGAGTTGGCTATAACACAAATTTTTGCATCTGTTGCATACCCTCAAGCCAATGGGCAAGTGGAGCGAGTTAACCGAAGTTTAGTTGAGGGCATCAAAACGAGATTAGGGAAGGCAGGCGGCGGATGGGTTGATGAGCTGGCGCATGTGCTCTGGGCCTATCGAACAATGCCGAAAACAGCTAATGGTGAGACACCTTTTAGTTTAACATATGGGTCAGAAGCAGTGATACCAGCAGAAGTTGGAGTACCAACTCGAAGGATGCTTGAACAGGGGAATAATGATGATTTGATAAGGGAAAATTTGGATATGTTGGAAGAGCGACGGGAAGTTGCGGCAATCAGAGAGGGGAAGTATAAAGCAAAAATGGAAAAGTATTACAATGCTCATGCAAAGATTTATTACTTTAAGGAAGGGGACCTGGTATTGCGTAACAATGATGTTAGCAAGGTTTTGAAACTTGGAAAGTTAACACCTCAGTGGGAAGGACCGTATAAAATTTCAGAAGTCTTAGGTAAGGGATCTTATGTGCTTGAAGATGGGGATGGAAAGGTTTTGCCTAGGTCATGGAATGGCATTCACTTGCGGAAGTACCATGTGTAGATGGCTCATGTGAGAAATTCTACAGAGGCAAATCTTTGTTCTTATATTTCTTCTATAGTACTAATGAATATGATAAAGAAGACTTTGTACAATTTGAGTATGGCTCAATATTAATAACAGAAACTCATTGTTTTGTGCAAAATGAGTTAACACTTTTCATGTGTGAATGTGCTATGTGCAAATTCTTATGGTATTGAATATGTTTCGATCAAGCGGCTTAAATATGTTTTAAGCAAAGAAATTAGATATGTTCTAATTTTAACAAGTTGAATATGCTTTGACTAAACAAATGGATATGTTCCAAATTGTTATAACAAATGTAATTTGAACAAAGTTAGTATGGCCTAACTGAGTTAAGTAGATATGCTTCGTTTTAAGGGTTGGATATGTTCCAATATGACAAAGTCAATTTGACATAATTAATTTTGTTATGCTTATGGGGCATATTTAATGAGATAATAAGTTTTTCTTTTTATAACAATCTTTCTATTTGCATGCCTGATCAAACATGCAAATATGATGGTTATAAAAAAAAAATAAAAAAAAAAGAAGAAGGGAAAATGTATAGAGTAAATATGTTAAACAAAAGCATGCAGTCATTCAAATGTGCAGATAACGAACAAGGTTCAAAAGCCTTACACATGCAGGCATCAAAAGATCATCCACATGCAAGTGGGTATTGTTGCAAGAAACTAAATGTCTTTTCAAAAAGCATAAGGAAGATAAAAGATGCTGGGTAATCAAACAGAACCAGATGGTGTAGGGTGTGAGTCGGTTGTAGATCCAGGTTTGTCAGCATGGGGAGGTGGTTCATCGCCAAGAACAGCATCTTTGATTGCTTGAAGAGGAGCATTGTGTAGATCCGACAGTTGCTTCAGAAATGGAATATGCAGACGTTTAAAAGCTTCGGTGGCTTCTGAAAGCTTCTTATTAGCATTTCTGTCGAATTCTTTCGTTGACAGCACAGAAGAAGCGGGCATATTTGCATACTGAAAGCCGAGAATTAGACCTTCATTCACGCCGCATGCATTCATAGCATTATTAATGTTCCCGACAGCAGATATCATGTCCGGATCTTTGAACAATTTTCTCACAACTGCATCAACACCTTCCTTTAACAACCAGGATCTGTCATTTTCCAGAACTTGCTTTTCTTCGGTTAGTATTTTCACCTTCATCTCAAGAGCTTTTTGTCTTTCTTCAAATTCATGTTGCTGCTGGCTCAATTTTTCCTTTAAAAGAAATGCTTCTGGAAGGACGAAAAAAGTTACACAAAGAGAGTCACGGGAAAGTTAGGAATACACCAAGGCAGAATTTTATGTAGAAAAGAGTTAGAGGAAAAAGACTTTACCATTAGAAATTGTTTGCTTTTGCTCAGTGAGCAATTGCTTTTCTTGCAGCAAAGTTTCTGTCTCTGATAGGGTGTCAGAATTCTTCTTCTCAAGAATCATTTGTTGTTTCTTCAGCATATCAATCATTGACCGGGCCTCGTTCAGTGCAAGTTCCGCCATAATTCTCTTTTGAGAAGCATCATTTTTTGCTTTAGCAAGTGCAACTTTTTCTTTCTCTAAACCCTGTATTTTGTTCTGCATGACCGGGTTTTGCATCTGGGAGATTTCACTTGATAAATTGGCGTTCTCGGCCCTAATCCAACGATTATACAGCTCAGGTATGATAGATTGACTCTCAGCATGAATAGCAGTAACGCGAGCGGCAAGCACAGACGGAGGAAGACTTTGAAGAAACTTTACATCATTTGGGGTGGAGCAATGCAAAAACATGTTCTTTGCTGTGGCAGAATCTGTAACAGTATCTTTGTTACTGATATTCCAACTAGGAAGAAATAACTCTCCCAAGTTATACCCTGCAGTTCTTCTTGTCTTGACCAATGCAAGTTCATTCTTCAGCCATTCAACCTCATTTTGGGAAGATGGAAGGAATGTGGAAATGTTGGAGCTCGAAGTGTTCGGATTGGTAGACATAAGAGCTTGTGAGGGAGTAACTTGGGCAGGAGGAATGATGGGACGATCGGAGGTAAGGATGAAAGAAGGATTCTTTTCAGTTATTTCCAAGGTGGCTGGTGGGGATGTGGAAAAGTACTCATTTATAGTGATGTCATCATTGGTGATCATATGAGATAAACTAGGTGGACTAAGCGGAGAATCTTTGAGCATTTCGAAGTTAAAGCTGGCACTTTCAGGTGGTGAAGAAACATCCGCAAGTCGGCTCATTTGAGTTTCGCTTGTGGGGGGGCTGTCATTGATATTCGATGTGGTGTGCTGAACATTGTGCCTTGGAGAGCGGCGAGGGATGGGATCCTCTTTTAAGTCTTTTTGATTGGGCTTCTCACCTTGGGTAATTGCAGATGAAACATCTGCATCTGTCGATTTTTCGGCTCTTTTCAGGGGCTCCTTCTTGCTCTTCTTATTCACAGGAACTTCATCTTTCTTGGGAGACTCATGGTGACCTCTAGCAGTGTGCTTCTTTCTCTTGGTAGTTGCTATGGGGGGATTCTGTGCTGATTCATTTTCTTGAGTTTTGGGTTGCTTTACTTCAGGGATAATCACATTGCTGGAAGTGGCACCGGTTTGATCGGTAACAGGAGTTGCCATGGGGGGATCTTTTGCTGACTCAAAAGTTAAGGAGGAAAAATCTCTGAGCTTCAATACACCAGACATGTCCATTTCTGATAAAAGGAATATAACAGTTAGTTAGTTGATGGGTTGTGTTGGTTTTTGTAAAATAAAACGGAATAACAAAATAAGCAAAAAATAAAAGACATAAGGTGAAACACTCACTAGCGCCTTCGTTAAAGAGGGAAGGTCGCAAGTGAGGAACATGCCAGTTTGTGCTAATTTGAGCGGCAACCAGAATGCCTTCAGGGAGTTTACGAACCGGAAAAGAAAGTTCACTTATGCGAGAAAAATGCTTTTGATTAACAGTTTCCTTTTTTGGGGCATCATCACGAATGGCAAACTTGGGATCACGCCAGGTCATGGTTGTGGGGACGCATGTGTGATCAAGATAAAAAAACTGATTTTTCCATAAGCGGTTTGTGGGGGGTTTGCTGCTGCAAATGGGATTCAGGTCTCGCCTTTTCTCAAAGGTGTACCAATTTCCAGCCATAGTAAGACGGTAAAAAGCACGGAACAAGGTAACATTGGGAGGAATTTCTAGGGCTCGGCACGCTAGTTCAAAATGGTTTAAAATAGACAGACCCGGCGGGTTGCACTGCGTAATGTGAATTCCGAAATAATCCAAGGCTTTAAAAAGGAACGAGGTAAAGGGAATTCTGTAATTGGCTTGTTTGAAGAAATCAAAGTACAACCCAATTTTGTTTGCTGGGAAAGGGTAAATAGGTTTTCCGGCAGAAGGTAAAATAGGGTTAAGGTCCAAAGGAATTTGAAACTCTTCGACAAATGCATCAAGGTCTTCTTGGGAAATCGAGCAAAACGATATACTCAGGTTATGCTTTGTGGGAATTTTTTCGATTTTAGGGTTTTCGGGTTTCGTTGCAGGTTTTGAAGAATCGGTTTTTAGAACTGATTCGGAATCATTAACCTTAGAAGATGGTTCAAGGCTAGAAGATTTGGATGATGATGACATAGTGCAAGTTTGAAAAGAGTAGATGGAAGAAAGAAAGCTGTTATAAAAAAAAGGGGGGAAGAACTAACCTGGTAATGGTGAAGAAGATGAAGTCGAAAATTTTGGAGTAAATGGGGAGGAGTTAAGGCGGAGTAAATTTGAGAATAAAAAAGAAGTTATCAGAATTGAGTAAGCGCTTTTATAGCGAAACTTGCCTGAAAAGATAGATGTGACATAAAGTATAAAATGGTTGTACTGTGCAAGCACATATAGCATGATGTCGGATGTGTGAAGGTGAACCGTCAAAAGTAAAAGATAAGATTTCAAATTTTCAAATTTTATCTCTTTTAGAACGTTAAGTCTATTAATCCTAACGTTATACTTAATAGACTTGGGGACTTGATGAATAGATGAGATTGTCGGATGTGTGTTTACATCCGACCATCGCGCATCTAAGTCCTCGGGCAAATGATAATGGTTTTATAGGTGTATGCAAGGCGAGGATCTGAAGAAGATTCGAGCTAAGGGTCAAGAGGACGTGATCGCGAGCCTATAAATATTCAAGATTAGACCTAGAATAGGGATCTTTTTGTATCTTTTCCAATTTACTTGTATCACTATCAGAATCAATGCATATTTTCTCTCTCTAAATTCAAATCTCATTCACTCTTAATTTCTTCTCTCTGATTTGATGGCAAAGGTGTTCCTTTAGGCACTTTTTCCTTTTTCAATATATGAACCTAAAATTGAGATACTTGGCTCCCAAAAAACTTGGTTACTTGAGGTAACAAATCTGTTTCTCTTCCAAATTGAACCAACAAAACCAACAATCCAAGTCAACATAAACAAACAATCCAAGGCAACAAAACCAACATTCCATGGCAAAATAACTTCATCTTAATAACTTGCAAATGACATGAACAAAACAGATTTCAAAAACTTGCATATTCTTATTGCTTAAAACATAAACAAAACAGACTTCATCAACATCTTCTTGAAAGTACCATAGACACCATTTCATCCTTAAACCAACAACAACATTAACATTACATCTTTGGAATCATAAAAACAACCACTAGAAATAGACAAAGTACAAGAACATTTCTTCTCCAAAGTGTAACTTTCAATTGCTTCAACTCCTTCAAAAGAACCAACTTCTCATCTTCAAGGGCATTGATGTTCATATCAACATCTTCTTGTGCTTGAACTAGAAAATGGCGAACATCATCTTTCCATAGGAAGAAGCCGCAACTACAATCCTACACATTGCAGAAATTGTATTAACTTTGTAACTTCCAATTGACATGAAAAACCTTAAACTTACTTACCGGCCACTTACAACAACCATAGAATTCCCGACCTGGTCTTGTTGTTCCAATACCGGTTGTGCGAACTACTATGGGGAGTTCATGATTGCAATACACATTCCCATCCAACCCCATTTTTATTAATCTCGTTCTTCTTCGGCTAACACTATGTGATGACGATGATGAGCTCATCTTCTCTCGTTGCTGGAATTCAAATGAGTGTGGAGATTTAGGGCTCCAATCGAGCACTGTGAGGTTTCAATTTGGGGGATTTCAAGTTTGGGGGATTTAGGGTTTTAAACAAGAAAAGGGGTAAGTGCCATGTCAACAAATGAGGGGTATTTTAAAAAAAAAAAAACGAAAAAGGTAAAGCCAAGTCAGCGCCACGTCATCGGCTGTTAACGCCGTCAGAAGTTTTTAACGGAGGGTCTGTTAAAAACAAATACCCTAAAATATGGGACCACCGCTTGCAAAGGTAAAACGTTGGATTATTATTTGCAACAAATAGAAACATGGGATTATTTGGCGCCATTTTTCCATTATAAATATATAAACATATTAAAAGCTAAGGTCTCTATAATTACCTTTAAAAATCTAACCCAAAAGATGCTAAAACACTTGATGTCTTTCACCCAATCAACGATGAATGGTTTTTTCTTTTCAAAGATCGCCTCATTACGCCCCTTCTAAATGACCCAACACGCGGTAAGGATAATAGCGTAAAAGATAATCTTCTTTTTCCTGCTGAAGGGGGATTCATCCACAATATGCAACAAGTCTCTAACATCGAACGTGAGGAACGCCGGAACATCGCACCAACAGGAGAGCGCAACCCAAACTTGAGAGGAAATATAACACCCGGAAAGTAAGTGGGAGGCAGACTCATGCAAGCAGTGGGGACCCTGAGCATGTGCGAAAGGTGCGGCGGAACAGGGCCCATATTTTCAAAAAAAAAGTTATCTATATTATAAACTGTGAAGACTTGATCAATCAATTTGCTATAAAAATGTTAAGAGATCTGCAAAATTTGTCGGTAACTACTTAAAATTTCATTTTAAAACCATAATTTTCTTATGTTTATCGTTATAACTTATTTTTTGTTTTATTTAAGAACCTCTTCTATTTACAATTCTATTTTCGAGTGGGACCCATTTTTTTAGCTTGAACAGGGCCTTTAAATTCTCAGGACCAGCCCTGCATGCAAGTCATTACATAAAGGGCAAAGGTGATTATCAAGAGCAATGTTACGCTTAGCCTAGCCATCTTTAGCAGGAATTATTCCTTTAAGAGCACGCCAAAAAAACACATTCACTTTTCCAGGGACGAGTTTATTCCAAGGCATCACCTACTCGTTAGTATGAAAGTTCAAGAAATGCAAGAGCTTCCGTATAGAGCAAACAGTAAAAATGTCAGAAGAGTCTCATTTCCAAGCCCATATTGTTCTCATCCTCAACTAATAAGTCAGCGAGATCCAAGGAACAAGAGTGGAGGTAATCTTCAATTGTTGCTATGGAAGTCCAAACCCCTCCAAGACATTTACGAACCACGATCAAGGTAGCCTCTCTGTTACTTTTATGAATACCCTATATTACACGAGACTAAAGCTTATTAGGCTCACATTTGATCCGCCAAAACCACTTGGCTAGGAGACTATAGTTAGCGACCTTGAGAGGAACTAAACCAACCAACCAACCCCCCCCCCCCCCTCATTGATCGATCTGCAAACCTTGTACCTGCTAACCCAGTGGATACAATTTTTTGTCCTGTCGCCGCCACCCCATAAGAATCGGAATCGGATACTCTCCAGTTTCTTGAGGACCGAAGAAGGAGCTTTATATAACGAGAAAAAATAAGTGGAGAGATAGTTGAGAACCGCCTTCACAAGGGTAAGACGACCACCCAAGCTTAGATGTTTAGTCTTCTAGGATGATAACAACTTTTGAAATAGATTAATGACCGACTCCCAATAACAAACTCGGTTCATATTAACGCCCAC